>PVIU01023941.1:0-26444 GCA_004026605.1 Ondatra zibethicus | reverse complement strand
TCCTGCCCTGACCTTTGCTCCACTCCTACCATACATCACACTTTTACAGTTCTTCATGCACTACTCTTAGTTTAACAACTTAACCTGGAAAGGCTATGTAATGTAAGAATACAAAAACATCTAGTACCCAACAAGATAAAAGTCACAATAGCTGGCATCTAGCAAACAATATTAAGAATGCCAAAAGAAAGATACTCAGCTATCATAAAGAGAAAAATACATCACTCAACGCTATCCTAGTGTTGATGTAGTTGTTAGAACTGTCCAATAGACACTTTAATATAATTACCATAACCTCATCCCACACGTTCAGTAAAGCTGTATCTGAGATGAAGTGTGCACTGAGGAGGACTGACAGCCAGTTAGCCTTCACTTAGGTAAACACTCTCACCCTGGAGACACAGCAGCAAAAATTAACAAGAATAACATACACAGAGACTGGATACCGAAAACTGAGAACCCATGAGTTGTGAAGCAATTTTGAGGAAGTCTCTGAAATGGGGCTATATAGAAACTGGAAGAATGAATGGCAAAAAATTTGTTCAAATTTCACTACAAATTTATATACACAGTTTTAAGAAAATCAGTAAAAGAGCACATGAAAGATAGAAGAAAAATAGCAAATCACATCATTGTTAGATTACCCAAAATTAGTGAAAAGGGTAAGACTACTAAAAGCAGGGAAAGGAAAGACATGTCACACAAGGGAATAATGATGAGGACGATGGGAAATTCCTTCTTGTAAAGACCACAGTCAAGAACACAGAGGGACATCTTCAAAGCCCTAAAAGAATTGTCAACTGAAATTTTCCTCTTTAAAGCAAATATGTGCTGAAGAAGAATATGAAATAAAAATATATTCAGGTTCTTTTTAAAAAACTGAAAGAATTTATCACTGGCAGTTAGGCACTGCAATAAATTTCCAAAGGAAGTTGTTCAGGCAGAAGAACACCGGTGGGTGAAAATGTGACAATAAATAAAAAATAAAGAGCACTAGGAATGGGGGTCATATGGGGCAAATGTCTTACATTTTATTTTATTTAAATAGCCTTATTTAAAGTCTTGTTTAACTAAGGAGAAAGATCTGGGGTTGGACTTTTGTATGTTGCTTATAAGATTTATTAGTCTCTAAACTCTTTCAGAAGAATTCTCTCTGGAACAATCCTGGGGCTCGCCACATTCATTCCCAGTCTTTTAGATGCCCTTGTTCTTCATTGCTTCTGCAGGTTTTGAAAAGCCATTGTCTCCTATTTCCTGCTCTGCCCCCTTGCTCCCTGGCTATTTCAGGTGTAAGATCAAATCAAGTTCTTGCAACTTCAACTCAGCAGGAAACAAAATTATGGTCCTTAAAATAAATTTTACTCATCATTCAGTACTGTGATTGCCATCCCCATATATCAATGATGAGATTGGAGTACTTCCATACACTGAGGGTTTTTATTTCCCTCGGAGGTCAGCACAATTAGAGAAGTGAGTTTATAAAGGAGAGGCAACCACCGAGTCAGATGCTGGTGATGTGCCAGGCACTTGTCTTTTCTTTGTGAAGTTGGTAGTTCTTGATCAAAGCAAAACACACCCATCTTCCACATCTTTTTAGAACACCAGCTTCTTTATTTTATTATTTTTGAAATTATATATTTTCATTAAAGTAGGAATATATCAATTTTAATATCTTTGGAGATTATCCTACAGAAACTTCAATAATGGAAAAGTAAGATGGAACTTCCATCCTGTAAGATATAACATGGGGAAATAAAAATCTCCCTCTAGTGTTGTTATTGCAATGGTGCCACAGGACCTGTTGCTATCTCACAGCAGGGTTCCAGGAGCTGCTTGAAATCCTAAACAGGAGAATGAACTTTCCAGTTCCAAATCAACCACTGCTTGGGTGCTTGTCTGAAGACCTTCATGGTGTTGGTCACAATGTGGAGATAAAACTCTTTGACTCATCTATTCTTCTGGGTTAATAGGAAAATCAGTCAACATCAGAGAGATAGGGTTAGTAGACAAAGCGAGCCAAATCTAAAAGGAAATTATCAAAGAGTCCCTTCCTTGGATCAGTGAGTCATAAATGTTATTTTGCCTTTATAAAGACAGCTTTGGGTGAGAGTGGCAGATAGTTTCTCTGTCTCTCCCCCTCCCTCTGTCTTTTTCTATCTTCTTCCCTCACTGTCTGCCACCCACCTCCTCATGAGTGTGAATGAGAATGTGTATGTACCACATTGTGAATGTGGAGGTCAGAAGAGAATTTCAGCTGTTGATCCTTGCATTTCACCTGGATTGGTACAAGACCAAACCTTGTTTTTCTGCTGCATATACTAGGACATCTGATCCACAATTTTCTGGGGATTCATATCCTTCTCCCATCTCCTTATTCTACTGTATCAACTTTTATGCCTATTCTGGGTACTTGAATTCAGGTCCTCCTGCCTGATAAGAAAGTGCCTTTGCCACTGAACCTCTCCCTAGCAAACAAACCAGAGTGGTCTTAGCAGCAGAAAGTCTGGGGACAACGTTAAAGGACCACAGGCTTGGAAGCTGCACCAAAATAAGGTCTATAAGACATATTCATACATTTAATCATCTTTTATCCAAAAGCTCATTTTCACACCTTCTTAGCACCAACCACAAGGGAGTCTTAAGCTCCCTAGTTACCCCAAGCAACCACCTGTTTCCTTGACCCAGCTCTCTGAGATCCTCCAGTGCTAGTTAGTTGTTTTCTGGGAAAAGCTCCCTGGTTGTTAGATGTTTCTTTATCTCCATGACTCCTAGTTTTTGTACTGTTGATAAATAGCTTATCTTATTGTAGGCCAGTTATTCTTTAATATTTAAGAGTGCTTTACTTCAAACCTCTCCAAAGGTTAGGAAGAAATTGAATTTATCTTAACATCTCAAAACATCTGATATAGAGATTATTTGAATTTCTTTTATAGTTTTACTTCTTAAAACCCTGATGGATAACTCACCTTATTTCAAGAAACCTTAAAACAGTGCAAAAGGAGATAATTAAAATAAACTTGGGACTGGAGAGATAGCTCAGCAGTTAATAATGTCTTTGCAGAGGGCTGAACTTTAGTTCCCAGCACCCATCCCTGGGGGCTCACACCTACCTGTAACTCCAGCTCTTGAGAGGATCTGACACTGTCTTCTGGTGTCTGGCACAGACACACATAGACACACAGACACACACACAAATAAAATATAAATTTCTCCCAGTTTCTCAAACATTTTCTTTGCTTGCTCTTTCACTAGCCATGGCAGTTTCTTGAGGGCACTTTGCTCCAGCCTGTTTGCTCAGGATTGCGCTTAAAGATACACACGATTTTCATCCTAAGAATGGATTAACTAGGACTTAGATTTGCTTGCTAGTCCACAGTTTGCTTTCTTTCCCATTTTAAATACCTTACGTTTTGTATCATCATCATCATCATCATCATCATCATCATCATCATCATCATCATCATCATCATCATTTCCTCTGAGAAAAGGACTTAAGGAAGGAAGAGTTTGGTTTTGTCCCACAGTTTGAAGACACAGCCTATCCTATCAGGGAAGACATGATGAGGTATGTGGTCTCACACCATATATACAGCAGGGAAGCAGACAGATGAGTGATGGTGCCCAGTTTCTTTCTTCTTCCTTAGTTTGGGGCCCCAGCCTGTGGAATGGCACCAGTCACAAGCAGGATAGGCCTTCCCTTCTCAGTCAGCTCAGTCTAGAACGTTCTTTACCAGCAGCCCAGAGGTTTGCCTCCTAGGTGATTATAGATATTTTTTATTTTTTTTCCCAAATTTTCAGTATCTTCCAACACATATTTTCCCATTGAGGGGAACATTTTCAAGTTTTTACTATTAAGTACAAGACTCTGAGAAAGTACCCTGGAGATTTTTAAATCTATTTAAAATACTTAGAAGTACTGTATTATATGTGAATTGGAAACACTTCATTTATTTCCTCTTTTTAACTATGAAAAAATCCTTTAAATTTTGAAACAATCCATTTGAAGACATTTGGTTTTCACAACTGCTTCCAAATTATCCACCCCCCCCATTTTAAAGCAAACATCTTAAAGCACAATCTGAAAACATTTTGGGTATTAAACTAGTTTATTTTCTAAACTTGCTGATGGGTTACAAAAATTTCCAGCAAATATTTTATAATGGGGCAAAGCATTTCAAAAATAAGTTTCAACTATTTTGAAGCACTTGAAAACATATCAAACTTCAAAATGCTTTTATAAAACGTTTAAATAAAAGTGATTGCAATTTACAGACAAAGTATATCATGTTCATTAAATAGCTCTATTATTGCAAATGTTTCTCCTTCCCGATCTGGTCTTCTAAGCTTAGAAAACACATTGAAAATGGGATAATTTTTTTAAATCAAAAGAATATGAACAATTTCTTTTCATTTTGCCATCTTCTCTGTCCCTTTTTGTATCTGGAACTAAATTTCCCATTCTTTCATTCACTGAGTATCCACTTATTAAGTGCTTGGTGTTTGGTCATAACTATTCCTCCTGCTGGAAGCACAGCACAAAGCCAAAAAAAAAAAACCCATTATATGTTATAATGGTTTTCCTCCATTAGTTCTTCTACCTCGATAGTTTCCTTTGCCACAGGCCCAAAAGCAAGGGGGCACGTGACTACAGACTATAACCTCTGAATTCCAGCCAGAAAGGATCTTCCTGCTTTCTTGGACATCTTGGGTATTTTGTCACTGTGTGTAAAGTTGACTGGTGCACTTCATGATTTAGTCTAAGGAGAAATAGCATAAGGCAAAGGAAAATAATCTTCAGGAAACATTGGGGGCAGAATTTCCTATTTAAGATCGGGTGGTCAGGCAAGGACTTTGAAGACACAACATTTTAGTAGATGACTGTCTGGGAAAAGGAGAATCATAGATTAAGAAGTAGAAGGTGCAGAAGTCCCGAGGCACAGATATGGAGCTGCCTGGGGTGTTTTAGGTTGTACTAGGAGACACTGCTATGAGGCATTATGGATAAAGTACTGTGAAGAAGAGGGAGAGCAGTTGGAGAGGAGGTCATGACATACTGGGGGTGGGATAAATCGTATGGAACCTTCCAGGTCATTGTAGGGGGCACAGCTTACTCTAAGTCAAACAGGAGGTGGTCCCTTTGGACACTGGCTGAATTATCTAACTTACATTTTTTCTTTTCCTTTTTGTAAAAAAATACATTTCAATCACAGCTTCTCCTCCCTCTACTTCTTCAAATCTTCCCCTCCCCTCTCCCCTCCTCCTCCATTTCCCTTTATTAAAGAGCAGGCCACCCAGGAATATCAGCTAAACATGGCATAACATACAACAGGATGAGGCACATGCTTTGTTTACTCCCACCGGAGGCCTGCCCCTTTCTGAATGGTGATGGAGGAGGAGTGAATGGGGCCTGGAAGGCTGAAGGGAGATGGGGGACTAAACGGGAGGAGTGGATGTTGGGGAGGGCTGAAGGGAGATGAGGGGAGGAAATGGGAGGAGTGAAGGGAGGGGAAACTGTGCTGATAGGTAAAACAAATGATAAAAAATTAATAATTAAAAAACAACTAGGCAAAATTCCTCATATGAGCAATGGGCAAGGGAGCCCCATAGGAAGGAAATGTTCCCAAGAGTAGGTGAAAGAGTCAGAGACAACCCCATTTCCACTGTTAGGAACACCACAAATCACTAAGCTAACAACCATAACATATATGCAGAGTGCAATAATGATTACACTCATGCAGGCTCTGATTGCTCCTTCAGTCTCTGTGAGCCCTGTGAGCCCTGCTTAGTTGATTCTATGGGCCATGTTCACCTGGTGTCCACAACCCCTCTGGCTCTTATGATTCTTTCTCCCCTCTTCTGCAGAGTTCCCTGAGCTTCAAGGGGGAGGGATCTGGTATATATCTCCAATTTGGTCTCTCTCCCTGCCTAGCATTTGGCTGAGGGTCTCTGCATCGATGGACTTGCATTTTAATGGGCTCACTCTGGCTGCTGTTCTTAGAAATGCAGGTGGCTGAGGATCAGACTCTAGGAATCCATTGGAGGTGCAAAGCTATAATTCATGTGTGAAATGACAGTAGTGAAGTTAAGGTGGAGGATAAGGTTCCATTCTGAGTTAGGAAATACATAGAGCTTTGACTATGGACTGGTTAGGAGTCATGAACAAAGCCATGACTTTAAAGGAGTTGTGTGCTTTAGCCCAATGGGCACTCTGATCCATAATGAATTACAAGATAATATACTGAGGAGACCTCAGGACAACTAAGTTTGGAAGTGGGTGTTGGAAGTTGGCTTGGGGCATTCTATATCTACAGGGTCTCTAGAGAGCCAAGTGGAGATGTTGGTGGACAGCTAGATATACAACTCTGGGTTCAGAAGTCAGACAAAGACTGCAGATGTCAAGATGGTAGCTGTCGGTTTATAGATTAGATTTAATGCCATCAGGCTATTTTAGATCACCAGACATTAGTGCTCTAATGTGAAGGACAAAACACCCCGTGACTGAGCTTTGTGGTAGTCACCATTTTGAATTTAGAGAAGCAACAAGGAATCCAGAACAGGAGGCAGAACTTCACCAGAGAAGGAGTATATTAGTTCCTGTCTGTCAGACAAGGAAGTGTTCCTAGCAGTGAAGAGGAGACACTCTCTCTCCCCCACCCTTCTCTCAACACTTTATTGCTCTAATATTAGTAGCAATCTACATTCCTACATTTAGCAAGATTCATTGGCTTTTATCTCTGTGTTGGTAGTTAGAAACTCTGATTCCTTTTGCAATGACTTATAGTTAGCAGCAGTGTCTGGATAAAGTAAGAGCCCAATTACTGTTTGCAGTGTGGAAATTATTTGAAAATAAGCAATTTCAGCTTCAGAAGCAATTTGTATTGAAGCCAGGCAGTGTACAAGCATCCTGAAGTGATTCAGGACTTTCTCTGATGAATGCACTCCTAATAGAAACCAGTGCAGTGTTCCTGCCCATTGTTCAGTCAATGGACCTTCTGAAATCATTATGCATTGCTATACATTAAGAGGACCCTGAAAAAGTAAATAATTGAATGCTTACAATCTTCAGCCTCAAGCCCTACTGCTTTCTGTATAGGTTGGAAAAGGTCATTAGATCCAATCACAATTGCCTTTCACACTCATTAAATATTTCATCATCAATCAATCAGTCATTCTGTAAACACTGACACATGATCTAGCATGTACTCAGAGAGGAGAGATGTACTGTAAAGAATTGGCAGTACCTAGACTTAATTGCCACCCTCAGTGAGTTACTTTATAGCACGGCATCTTCTGTCGTGTCATATCTATAGGCATGCCCCTTCCCAGTGCTGACATCACTAATGGGGTGTATTCAGCTCTATGAATCCTGGATATGATCTAAAAATATTCTCTGCTATTCCATGAACAATTGGAGTTCACACATGCAATGAGAGCTATTTCCTAGTCTATCTTCAGGGTTGTACACAATGGGTGCGAGAAGTGAGCTTGAGCAAAGTGGAACCAATCTGTGAGAAGTGGAAGTCATTTGCCTTTCCTGGTAGATAGGAGATGAAAGAAGAAGTGAGGAGACCTGGGGTCAAGTGTTTTGCTAATGATAATATGACTTGTGTCAGGTCACTTAATTTTAAAGCACTTTTCTTTTGGAGCGTCTTTTGTGCACAGAATAGTTTTACAGTAGCTTTCTCTTTCTGTGTCAAAGGCCATATTCTATTCAAACATCTGCTACTCATCTCATATTGAATACTTATTCTATGTATGGCTGGTGTTCTGCTGTGGCATCAGGCAAGCTAATCTTCCAAGCACCAGTATGCTAGCATCTGTTCATATCCTCACCTGGCCAGGTGTGGTACATGTCTGTGATTATTCCAGTGTTCAAAAGCCTGACAGGATATTTACCTTGAGCTTCAGGCCAATCTGGGAACAATTTATGAGTCCAGTCTAGCCTGGGCTATAGAGAAAGAGGTTATCTTAAGTCTCCCTCTGTCTCTTTGTCTGCCTGCCTGTCTGCTTATCTATCTATCTATCTATCTATCTATCTATCTATCTATCTATCTATCTATCTATCTATCTATCTATCATCTATCTGTATCTCTTTATCTTCAACATTATAGAAAACCAAGTTACACAGAAATGATTTCCATAACTTGTGAATATCTGTTTTTGTATTTGAACCTAGGTGCTGTATGCTGTGTTGCATAGATATGTCCACATATCATATTGCTTCACCATATAGAGGCTATTGTGACCCACCCTCTGTGTGTGTGTGTTTTTGCATGTTTGCATGTTTTGCATGTACATATGTGTGGATGTCTATTTATGTGTGTGCATGTGTATATGGAAGCCAGATACCTACCATTCCTCGGGCACCATCTATTGCATTTATTGAGACAGGACCTCTTACTGGAATGGATGATTCAGTTAGGCTAACCATCAGAAAGCTCCAGGAATCTGTCTATCTCTGTCTTTTTAGTGCTGGGATTGAAAGTGTGTCCCTTACTGTCTGGCCTTCTAAATGTGGGTTTTGGAAACTGGAACTCAGGTCCTCATCATCGCACAGCAGGTACTTTACTGACTGAACCATTTCCTCAGACTTAATTTTTTATATTATTTTAATAAAGCCCATTTCTCTAAAATAAGAAAACTGTGGGCTGTCTTGTAGACACCACCTTTGAGGCATTTCCATCTGACTTGAGGGACTCAAGACACAGCCTGGGGACTTAAGTAGGAGACCACTCTGTCTTTTTATCTTCTATGTTCTCTTTGCATGTGTCTAAGACAGTACTTTGAAATATTAGCATCAAGTCCTCAAACCCAAAGGAGACCACTTAAATTATAGATGATGCCAATTTGAATCTTGGCTTTACAAAACATAGCAACTAGGAAGCAGTTCTTCAAGGCTGTGTTGGAAACTGACAAGGATGCTGTTTGTGCAGTTATTCAGAACCCTCACTCTGCAGCCCAAGGGAGGCATCTTTCTCTGGCCTGTGTGCTAAGGGCTTCTCTGGAGCACTGGTGTATGTTAGCCTGATGAACTCCATGTATTTCAGAAGTCTCTGTGGCTTTCTTGACATATTGACTTCTAGAAAACCCAGAGCTAAGTTAGTTGCCCTGTCCTAGGGTATTCAGACAGTTCCAAATCACTTTCTTTTCCTTGTTTCTTACCCTTTGTCTAGTCTTCCTTTTCTTTTAATTTTTTTTTCTGTGACATGTGCATTTTTGGAAGCCATATTATATTCCTTTCAGAACAGAGTGGGCCATCAGTGAAGATAAATGAGTCTCTTTATAGAACTCTCTACAAATGACCATAATAACACTGGGCTCCCTTAATTAGCTTTCAGACTTAGAGGACTGAGTTTATCACTGCCCTTGATAATACTTTAAAACTCACTGCAAATGGAAACCCTAGTCTTGCTAGAGGTAGAAGAAAATGATACTTCCAGCTTGGCATGCTTTAGGGTGGCCAAAGTCAATTGTGAGAATCAACATTTCAAGATAAATGCATTAGAGTGAGGCAGAAGGAATATATGATCTCAAGAAGAGGATTCCTTGGGCTTAAGTCTCTTTTATGTCAAGTGGTGGTATTTTGTTTGTCATACTTTTTCATTGTTAAGAATTCTTATTTATGTGTAAGTATATATGGGTATGTGTGTATATGTGCTTATATGTGTAAGAGCATGTACATGTGTGTACATTCATGTAGGGGGCCAGAGGACAACTTTGGATGTTGTTCTTCAGAGCACTGTCTACCTTGTTTTTGAGATAAGGTCTAGTATTGGCATAAAGCTTAACAATTAGTTAGGCTGACTGGTCAGGAAGCCCTGGGGATCTGTCTATCTCTTCCTCCCCCATGCTGGGATTCTAAACATGTTCCACAGTGCCAGCCACATTGAGAAAAATATTTGAAACTTTCATATATGCATGCAATGTGTTTTGATCACATTCCCTCTTAACTCAGTCATGTCCCCAATCTTCCAGCTTCATATCTTTTGTGTGTGTGTGTGTGTGTGTGTGTGTGCCCATATACTCAGGAGTATGGGAACATCCATTTGAGCACAGTGGATCTACCAGGGGGCACATTCTGATTCTCCATCCTCCAGGAGCCATCAACTATTGATAGATCCTCATCAAGGGGTATATGGGCTTATGAGGAATGTTCTCTGGATTGCCCTTATGTGGATCTTCCGTAGCCAACTAGAGCTGATAGAAATTTGTGAATGTAGTTATTCTTTCATGTTGTGAAGACACTGTTTAGCCCCAGTCCTTCCCAATTCCGGGCTCTTACAGTGTTTCTGCCCCTCTTCCATGGTAGTCCCTGAGCCTTGAGGGAGGGGAGGTGAGAGACATGTTCTAGTTATTGTTGCCCATCCCACACACACTTAATTTCTGCACTTTGATCAGGTGTGAGTTTCTGTTAACAGCTGTCCACTGCACAAAGAAACTTCTCAGATAAGATCTGAGAGCTACACTAATTTTTGGTATAGAGATATGAACTTAAAGGACAGTTTATTCATTTAGAGGACTATGCTCATTTAGCAAAATAATAGTAGTAGGTTCACTGGGAGTACATGATTAGCTAGATTTAACAACACCAGGCATGATTTTTTTCCTTTGAAGCTGACCTTAGATCCAATAAGATAGTGGTTTGTTACTCTTGTAATGTTTGTGCCATTACGACAACCATAGGTGCTCAGGCTGTTCATTATTGCCTAGCTTTTCTATGTGGGTTCTGGGGATCAATTGAATTCAGGTCTTTAGGCTTGCACAGTAGGCATTTTATCAACTGAGCTATCTCCTTAATCCTATATTTTAAGTTTTGAATCTTTATTATGAATGTGGGGGGATATTATTCTAATTTTTATGATAAGGAAACTGATGTTCAGAAAGCTTAGAGAAGAGACACAAGAGCATGGTGGATTATAGTAAGAGGGGTTTGTTCATTTCCTGGCTGCACAGACTCCCAAAAATAATCACACAGAAACTATATTATTTAAATCACTGCTTGGCCAGTCACTTAAGTGTACTGCTAGCTAGCTCTTATATCTTTGGCTAACTCATTTCTATTATTTTATATTTTACCACGAGGCTTGTGTGGTAAAACCCAACCTAACCTACCAGCAAACTTCCACCTAGCAGCTTGCATCTTCTCCCTCTGCTGGCTACATGGCGTCTCTCAGCTCGGCCTTCTTTCTCCCAGCATTCAGTTTAGTTTTCTCTGCCTAGCTCTACTCTGCCCTATCACAGGCCAGTACAGATTCTTTATACATTAATCAATAAAGCCAACACATGTACAGAAGGACTTCTACATCAGTGGATGTATATTCTGGTTGGTTTCCGGATTTCATCTTTATGGATAACTATTTCATCATCTGCTGTTTTCAAACTTTTATCATCCCTCTTATGGTGTGAATGCTGTATTAGTTTTCTATTGCTATGATAAAACACCACGACCAAGGCTACTTATAAAAGAGAGCATTTAATTGGGTTTGCAGCCTGAAATAGTTGGAGTCTATGAAGTCAGAGCAAAGACATAGGTGTTAGAGGCTGGAGCAGCAGTTGAAAGCTCACATCCTGGTCCACAAGCAGGAGTCTGAGAGAACACCGTGGGAATGGCATGAGTATTTTGGAACCTCAAAGGTTCCTCCAATACTTCCTCCAATGAAGCCACACATCTCAATTCATCCCAAATGGTTCTACTAACTGGGGACCAAGTATTGAAGCATATGTGTAGGAGGAGACCACTAGTTTGTTCCTGACCACTTAGCCCCAAAATAATCACACATAAACTGTATTAATTAAATCACTGCTTGGCCCATTAGCTCTAGATTCTTATTGGCTAACTCTTATATATTAATTTAATCCATTTTTACTAATCTGTGTATCATCACATAGCTGTGGCTCACCCGCTAAAGTTCTGGTGTCTATCTCCAGCAGGGCTACATGGCTTCTCTCTGTGACTCCACCTTCTTTCTCCCAGCATTCAGCTTAGTTTTCCCTGCCTAACTAAGTTCTGCCCTGCTATAGGTCCAAAGCAGTTTCTTTATTCATTAATGGGAATCACAGCATACAGAGGGGACTTCCACATCACATAGGAGCCTATGGTTGTCATTCTTATTTAAGCCATCACAGATGAAAATTGTGTTTTAACACTTGGTCCCCAGCTGGCATTACTGTTTTGTGCAGTTAGGGATACTTTCAAAGGTAGGGCTAAGCTAGAGAAGTGGCTTTCTATGTGGTATGCCCTGAAGTTTATAGCTCAGACCCATTCCCACTGCCAGAGAGCTGTCATGCATACCCTTCCACAATGAACTATATTTCCTCAGACTATAAAGTGAAATAAACCTCCTTTCCTCAAGTTGCTTCTCATTAGTTCTTTGGTGACAGCAATACAATTCCCCTCCAGGAAGCTTCGGCTTTCTGGCTGATCTTGTTGTCTTGCTCTCGCACTCCCTTCAGATTATTTTTCACATCAGGGCAAAAGGGACAGTAATTTAAATTTGTGCACATGAGTTGCCTACCAAAGACACTTCACGGTAATACAGAATAGGTTACCATATATTTTATGAATAATAGGAAGAGAGGCATCCAAAGAAAGCAACACAAAATAACAATAAAGAGATGGGAATGCTAATTTACATGATATGATTTTGTATAATATTATATTTGTTTATTAAAGTATAATACTCTACTCTGTAAATATTTATAATGATTTGATACTAATAAAAGTTATTAAAACATCTTGGGAGATGGGAATATTAACTACCTTAATGATAATTACACACTATATACATGTTTTGAATTGTCTTGCTATCTATAATCCTGGAATTTAGGAGGCTAAGACAGAAAGATTCACAAAGTTTCAGGATACTTTATGTTACATAGTGATAACAGGCTAGTCCCCCAGTCATCTTATCATTTTTCTGTACTCCAAAACTGTGAATAATTAAGATGATATTTTGAGATTGTTGTGTGAATCCCCAATGTAGCTTTGATTTTGTTAGGTAGCTGAATATGACTTTCAACTTGCCTCTGTGTTCCATGTACTTGAATTACAGTTGTGTACCACCAAATCCAGTAAACTAAAATGATAATTAAAAAATACAACAAAGCAAAATAGAACACTTTGATAGCTTCTGTTTGTCCTTAAAATTATGTATGTGTTCGAAGGTGGCTTTCTGGTGATAACTTCTCCAATCTCATTGCTGGTCATACTTGTTTTCTTTCTCTAACCCTCTGCTATGGTGAATAATACACACTAGAATTATCTAGAGAGTTGGTCAAAGTACATTCTTGTTCCTCACAGATTCTGACTTAAGGGGTTTGGAGAGGGTTAATAGGGGCATCCCCTCTGATCACAGAGCTTGTGAGCTTGTCATTTGTCACTTTAATTGTAGGGTTCTCTCAATTCCCTTTCTACCTAATTAGCTCTTCCTTAGCCTTCCCTTTTCATATTAAGCTTTCACCCCTTTACTCTTCTGAACACCCTGATGCCCATGGCATTGTTCAACACTATTTGTCCTTTGCTTTCAATGTGCCAGGCAGTAGTCTAGGTAAAAGCAATATGGAAGAAAGCACACATATTGTCATTATTATGGACCTCCAAATGTATTATAAAAATATAGTGTCTGAAAGAAGCCTCCAGCTTCTCTGAAGTGTTTTTTTTTTATTGATTTTTATTGAGCTCTACATTTTTCTTTCCTCCCCTCCCTGGATTTGCTGAAGGAGGCAGAGGCAGGAGGATCTGCAGTGATTTTTTTACAGTTCAGTTTTGTATTTTTTTTTTTTTGGTGTGGTGATATATATGTTTGATTTTTCTCAGATTGAACGTTCTGTGACAATACTGTTCAAATTCTGCTCATCTTAACAAGAAAACAGCCTTACATAATACTTACATAACTGAGATTCAGATTTAATGAGTCACCCAGTATGGTGGATTAATGAGAATAACCCTTGTAGGTGCATATATTTGAATGTTTGGTCCCCAGTTGGTAGTACTGTTTAGGGTGGATTAAGAGATGTGGTCCTGTTGAAGGAGATTTGTCACTGGGAGTAGGCTTTGAGGTTTCAAGCACCCACCCAATTAGGCCTCTGACTCTCTGTCTTTTACTTGTGGATCATATATAAGCTATCAGCTATTGCTATGCTTGCCTGCTTGCTGCCATGCTCCCTCTATGATGCTTTGAAACTGTAAGTTCCAATAAACTCTATGTTGCCTTGGTCACTGTGTCTCTTCACAGATGTTGAAAAATAACCAAGGCACCTCTGGAGCTGTTTGTTTTATTTTTTCATGAATCATTTCAACTGCACCTTTCTGTGAGAGGTGCTGATGTTCATGTTTGTTTGTTTGTTGATTTGTTGCATCACTGTTTACTGAATACTTGTTATGTGTCAGGTTGTACCCTAAGTCAACGTGTGCAAAGATTGTGTAAAACAAAGGAAGATCATAGCCCTTGTGAGCTTTATCTTCTAGTTGAGGGTAGAGATATCATATGCAGTAGGCACTTGAAACATGTATGACATTAAACATAAATCATGTAAAAGCAAAAATAAATTAGAAACCAGGAGGGAAAAATAATTGTGTAGAATGCAGACAACTGCAATTTTCAGTAGACTGAAATATAAAGGCCTAGATGATGAGGTGATATTTAAGAACAACTGTAGGAGGTGCAGGAATGAATCAGTAAGCTAAGTATTTCAACAGGGAACAGATTCAGGGCATTGAGCTGCCTGTCACCTATAGAACATACAAGAGGCCACAGTGGCTTCAAGAGGGTGATAAAAGACCCTCTCTTCTGTGGTGTAGGATGTCCTTCTTTCTATGTGTTGCTTGTATTGGTTAATGAATAAAGAAACTGTGTTGGCCTGATAGGCAAAAAATTAGGTAGGCAGGGAAGATGGAATTGAATTATGGGAGGAATAAAGCAGAGACAGAGAGATGCCATGGACAGACACTGGGAATTTTACTTGGTAAGCCACTGCCACATGGCAATATACACATTAATAGAAATGGGTTAAATTAAGATGTAAGAATCAGCCAATAAGAAACTAGAGCAAATGTGCCAAGCACTGATTTAATTAATACAGTTTCTGTGTGTTTATTCTGGGGCTAAGCTAGCAGGGCAGCCAGGACAAACAAGCAGGTCCTCCTCCGACAATTGGTGCTCCAACGTGGTCGACTAACTCCATGTAAAACCTGAGAAAGCTTGAAAAGTAATTCTAGACAAAAAATGGAGAGTTTAACACAACTTCTTGCCACAGTTCCTTTAAGAGAGGATTTCCTGATTTAGCCATAGCAGGAAATCCTCTCATTTGTGGGCCGGCATGTTTGTCTGCCCAATTGTGGAATCGGGGTCAGGAGGAAATTGCTGAGACCATGCTTATGGCTCAGCGCTCCCTGCCTGGGCAGGCAGTGGGATCAGATCTACTAGGCATGCACAAGCAGGAGAGCATGGTGGATTCCCACCACCATACACAGAGATATTTGCAGGCCATGCAGTGCACTGCATGGCAGATTTAGCTTTTACTCAGATAAAAGGGTTTATATGCTGCATGGTGCTATCCAGAGTTTAAGTGGTGAGGATGGCTCCCACCTGGCATTCCTAGAGCTGAGGTAAACTACCTCCACCATATTTAAAGCTAGAGAGAGGCAGAGCCAGCACCTAGGGCCACTGAGACCAAGCTGCTTAGCATTTTAAGAAATGCTTCTGATCAAAAAAATAATTATAGATACACAATAAAGACAAAGTCAGATGGAAAAGACCTCTAAATGAGTCATAGTGTTGGATATATGTACATAGGCTTGGAAGAGAGAAGAAAAATAGTATAGAGAGTCATAAAATAAAGTTAAGTTTTAAAAAGGGGGTAAAGTCTTTAAAGAGGCAGAGTACAGATAGTCATAGATTAAAAGGAGTAAAGAAAAAGAAGCCACGTAAAGATGGAAAATTCACAGAGAGTCTGGATTATGTATATTATTGTGTTATCTTTGAATTTTTTGACTATGAAGGAGCTAAGTACAGAGAGTCATTTCATTGTATGGGCTGCTAAGCTAAACCAGCATGTATATTATAAAGGTATCTTGACTTCAGAATTTGGGTCTAAGGATAAGTTGCTTTGGAAAAGAGGTTCTTCTTTTGTTTCCATGGAGGATGAGAGCCTGTGGATAACAGACAAATATGGTTTGATAGACCACAGCCCCATGAAAGGTTGCCATGAACACCCAAAGAGTTACTTCTCCCAAATGCTGACTGATATGAACCTAGCACACAGGATACACCATGAAAGACCTGATTAACAGTGCCTCCAAACAGCAGGAAGCAGTATGAAGAAAAATATGCCCATATTCCCAAATATTGTTTATAAATGTTCTTTTACATTTAAAGGTGGCTATGCTATAGAGAATTGTATTGATAAGGATCTTGGTTTATTGTTACAAATTTAAGGTCAATTTTGTTACATGTATATGTATTTCTGATCTTGATTATGATATTGTGATTGTGTAGCTCATTTAAAAATGTAATGTATAATTAAGATTGCAACTGTACTTCTTGCTTGATAACTGTTTCATTATATGTAATTTTACTATGTTAAAGTTAAAGCCTTCCTTTTTGTTTAAACAGAAAAGGGGAAATGGCATAGGATGTCCTTCTTTCTGTGTGTTGCTTGTATTGGTTAATGAATAAAGAAACTGCCTTGGCCTGATAGGGCAGAACTTAGGTAGGTGGGGAAGATGGAACTGAATTATGGAAGAAAGCAGAGTCAGAGAAATGCCATGGTAGGAGCTGGGAATTTTACCTGGTAGGCCACTGCCACATAGCGATACACACATTAATAGAAATGGGTTAAATTAAGATGTAAGAATTAGCCAATAAGAAACTAGAGTGAATGTGCCAAGCACTGATTTAATTAATACAGTTTCTGTGTGGTTATTCTGGGGCTAAGCTAGCTTGGTGGCCAGGATGAGCAAGTGGGCCCTCCTCCAACACTTCTGTGGAAGCCAGCTACATTTCTGAAGTTAGGTCTTATATAAGACCTAGACAATGTGAACAGAGTAGGTTCTCTGGTCAACTTAGCTTCTACATGTTCTGGTGTTCAGTTTCTCTAAAGCATAATTGTTTAAATTATGACAATGAAGGGGGAATAAATATTTTCCAAGTCCTTTCTCCATTAGAACAGTCCTTGGGCCCTAACTAGTGTTCTGCCCAAACTTCTTAACAGCAACACCACCACCAATAACAACAACAAAAGCAGTTTGGTCATATAATTTTGGTGAAAATATCAAACTCCAGTATTATTAGAAAATATTTCCAGATGTTTCCTATCTGGAGTTGTTTATCTAGAGGAATTACAAGGTGTAATTAAAGTAGCTTATGCCTTTTCTATGGTTTGTCATAAATCCCAATGTTCACATATACTCATTTTCTACTTAATAAAACTCACACTTTTAGTTCAATATATAGCTGTCCCTAGTAAGTGAAACTATTTCCCAGCCTCCCTTGCAGCTATATTGGGGATCTTGTGGTTAAGAGCTATCTTATGGGCAAAAATACCAGCAAGAGCAGTACGTAGAGTATATTTTCCTTTTCTCCCACTTGCTGACTAGATTAGGGACATAACAAGTAAGATTTCAGAAATTATATCAGACTTTAAAGAGTAGTGGACCATATGTGAACAAAACGTGGAAGACTGGATAACATCAAAGTTACTTGAATTCTGCCTTAGGGTTACTATTGCTGTGAAGAAACACCTTGACCACTGCAACTCTTATAAAGGAAAACAATTAATTGTGATGGTTCACTTACAGTTTGGAGATTTAGTCCACTATCATCATGATAGGAAGCAAGGCAGCATGCAGTTATGGTGCTGGACCTTAGAGTCCTATATCTTATGAAGGGAATAGGAAGTGGTGTGGGTCACTGGGTGGTATCTTGAGCATATATGACACCTCAAAGCCCTCCTCCATAATGACACTCTTCCTCTAACAAGACCACACTTACTCCAACAAATCCACATCTCCTAATAGTGCCACTTCTTATGATATTATGGGGGCCAGTTACATTCAAAAACCACAAATTTATAGATTGTCATCCTGGCTCCTTACTGCTTGCCTTCAAAAATGCTATGGGAGAAAATGAAACCTTTTTCATCCCTCAGCCTTTCTTAATTTGAGTGTAGGTCACATACAGCAACATCTAATTATAGCAAACACATTTTAATTTAATGGCTGTACAGAGGTCTGGGAAAAGTGAAAGCAAATACGAGTGTTTATTCTATTTTTTTGAGCTCAAAAACTAAATACAGTTGGAATAAGAGTTGTGTATGTGCTTAACAATGAATTTTATTTTATTTCTTGTTTTTATTACAAAGTAGTGCATGATCATTTTGGAAAGAATATACAGGTAAAACAGAAAATGAAAATCTGACTGTGGTAGTTTAAATGTAATTGGCCCCCATAATCCCAAAGGGAGTGACAATATTAGGAGGAGTGGCTCTGTTGGAGTAGGTATGGCCTTATTGGAGGAAGTGTGTCACTGTGGGGGTGGCTTTGAGTTCTTCTATGCACACACTTCTCCCAGTGTCACAGTCCACTTTTTGTTGTCCGCATATCAAGATGGAGCCAGCACCATGTCTGCCTATATGTCCCCATGCTCCCCAACATGATGATAATGAACTTAACCTCTAAAGATGCAAACCTCCCCAATTGAATGTTTTTCCTTTGTAAGAGTTGCTATGGTCGTGGTGTCTCTTCATAGCAATAGAAACCCTAACAAGGACAATGGTATTATGCTAACATCTAGGAATGATATGTTAACACAAAGCTTTTACAAAGAACAGAATGTTTTACAAAGAGCTCATAACTTGATTTCCTAGCATTTATTAAATAATAAATTTTGGTGGGGGAAAGGATTTATTTATTTTAGGTATATGTGTGAATGACTATGTGTGTGTGTGTGTGTGTGTGTGTGTGTGTGTGTGCACCACACACACATGTTGTGTGACACTGTTCCTGGGAATACATGAGCAAACATCTATTCATGCTGGATAGAGAACCAATGACAAAAGTAATGATACTACCAAAGCCCAAGGTAGTTAAACAATGATTTTTCTTGGGGATAGTTACATGAATATGGACAAGGAGTTCCTTAAAGGAACAGAAATGACTCAGCATCACAAAAGTCCACTCTAGCATGGGTCATAACTCATGAAAACTGGAACACTGGAGCACACTGCACAACCTGCAGGCACCTCAGTATTTCAGAGAGTATCCTTTCCAGGTATATCAGTTGACCCTCTTCCAGGCAGCTGAACAATCTTTGCTATAGGTGTCCCTATAAGCATCAACATCACCGTGGTTATCTGGTCCAAGCCTATTTTAGACAGCTCAGCTTGTCTGAGAGTGTCTTTCAGCAGTCCTTACAGCTTATATATAACTGGCGAGTGTTGACAGAGGCTTTTCATTCATTCCTGGCTGCCCAGACCCAAAATAATCACACAGAAACTATATTATTTGCAATACTGATAGGCCAATAGCTTAAATATATTTCTTGCTAGATCTTATATCCTAAACTAACCCATCTACATTAATCTGTGCATCACCATGAGGTCGTGGGCTACTGGCAAAGTTCTGGCAGGCTCCGGTGGGGTGCTTCTGTCTCCTATGGCAGCTACACGGCTTCTCCCTGACTCTGCCTTCTTTCCTCCTCTATCTGCTTGGAATTCTTGCCTTGCTCTATTCTGCTAAGCCACTGGCCAAAACAGCTTTATTCATTAACCAGTAAAAGCAACACATATATAGAATGACTTCCCAAACCATTTCCCCTTCAAATAAAAAGGAAAGTTTTAACATTAAAATAATAAAATTACATATAACAAAACAGTTATTAAGCAAGAATTATAGTTATATATCTACATTATAGTTTTATAATTTATATCTACTTTATCTTTTATCATAACTAAGGAAAGCTATAACTATAACTATCTATTCTTTAACTCCATCAAAGATTCCAGAAGGATGAAATATTACCTAGTTAAAAGGAAGTGCATTGTAAGCAACTTTGAAAACTCTAGAATTGACAAAGACATCTCACTGCCTGGACAGTCACTCAAAGTTCTTCTGTACCATTGGGGCATCCATCTTTAGCCTACAGGCCCATAGTATCAGGTAGACTTTTCCATGAAGCAGGAAATTTCAAAGACAGTTATACCTATATTGGCAGTTTGTAAGTCACTTTCTTCTGTGTCCTGCAGAATGTCTGGCAGACTCTTTTTTTCTTTCATGAAGCAGGAACCCCAAAGGACCATCTCATCTTTAGGCATGTTCTGCAGTCATTTTTCTGTGGGTCCAACATGTCCAGGTCAAACAGCATAACATCAAGCAGTCCAGGCAGAAGCAGTTTCTTGCCCAGATGGCTAACAAACTCCATAAGGAGACTGTTCTATGCCCATCATCCTCTTGAAGTAGATTGGTGCTGCCATGAGCATATGTGTTTCACTGCCATTTTCAGGCACACAACCGGTCTGTGTTGCCATTAAACAAGTTGTAGCACTCTGCTCATGAACCCCATTTAAATGTTCTGTAGTTGGACCTCCTGAAAGAGTCAGAGCCATTTGTGCTGGCAAACCAGGAAGCCACCATTTTTTAAAGAAGCCACACAGTTTTTTACTGTGCCTCTCTTAAAGAAGCTGCAGCACCCCTGTTCACTGCCAGCAAATAGAGTCCATTAAAAAAAATGCTGACTACCAAAAAGCCATGCTTAACTCT
Source organism: Ondatra zibethicus (assembly GCA_004026605.1). Classification (NCBI taxonomy): domain Eukaryota; kingdom Metazoa; phylum Chordata; class Mammalia; order Rodentia; family Cricetidae; genus Ondatra; species Ondatra zibethicus. The sequence goes on along the minus strand of PVIU01023941.1, from coordinate 5,689 downwards.
GTTCTTTTGTGTCTAGAATTCCTTTCCAAGCATTTTAGGTTTTATGTGGATTTAGCTGGCTCCACATTGGCATGTCAATCTGATGATGGAGGCTGTTCATTTGTTTCCGGCTGCCCAGACCAAAAATAATCACACAGGAACTATATTATTTGCAATGTTTGTCCAATAGCTTAATCATATTTTCAGTTAGCTCTTATATCCTACAATAATCCATCTCCATTAATCTGTGCATCACCATGAGGTTATGGGCTATCAGCAAATTTCTGGCATTGCTCCAGTGGGAGCTTCTGTCTCTTGTGGCAGCTACATGGCTTCTCCCTGACTCCACCTTCCTTCCTCTTCTATCTGCTTGGAATTCCTGCCTTATCCTACCTATTCTGCTAAGCCACTTGCTGAAACAGCTTTATTTATTAACCAATAAAAGGAACACATATACAGAAGGACTTCCCACATCAGAGGAGGGAGGAGAAAAGTGAATCTGATCAGTTGCAAGATTTTCTGTTATCTTGAGTTGTTTACTTCCTGAGCTTAAGAAACTTTGCTGCAGGATGGAATGTGTCCCCTTCTTTAGGACATCCCATGTCTTTATGAGCCTTCCTCCAATGTGAGGATATTACTGCACAATAGTTTGCAGTACCTTCAAGTATCAGAAGAGGGTGCTGGGCCACATAGAACTGGAGTTATAGATGGTTGTGAGCCATCATGTAGGCACTGAACTCAGGTACTCTGCAGGAGCAGGGAGCACTTTTAACTGTTGAGACATCTTTCCAGTCTCTAATACATTTTTTTTGCATTAAAATTTTAACAGGTTTGTGGAATACCATTCTATGATTCGGTCATACTTTATTTCATCAAACTCAAATATCTGAGCATTTTCATAGTTAGTAGCGCTGTGATGTGTTTTTGCTTTTGTTACCAAGTCTTGGCATGGCACTTAAATTCTCCCCATAAGATAAATTTCCATAATTAATAAGGTTGTGTGCAAATGAGAACTGGTCTGATTTCCAGGGGAGAGGAACAATGAGACAGGAAGTCTGAAGTCAGGGTTACTTCAGTTGGCATTGGTACAGAGCTGTCCTGGAGGACTCAGGAGAGAGGATGACGCTGACTGGCCAGGCATGCACTGTGGACCCACCATTGGTGAGCAGGAGTTGACAGCTTGGCAACAGGCACGGTATTGAAAGTTAGAAAAAAGTAGAACTGAGGTCCCTGGGCACCAATAGCATCACTATCACCTGGGATGCTATTAGAAATTATGGTTATCACCAAAGAGACTTCCTCCTGAAGCAGATGGGGAAAAATACAGAGTTTCACAGTGATAGATTATGGAAAGAGAAAGAAGAGGAGGAAGAAGAAGAGGAGGAGGAGGAGGAGAAAGAAGAGAGAAAGAGAGAGAGAGAGAGAGAGAGAGAGAGAGAAATCTTGAAACACAGAGCTCTAAATGGATTGTCTCCATCAAATCCCTCCCATCAGAGCTCAAGGAACGCTATAAGAGGGGAATCAAAGCCAGAGAGGATGGAGGGCACCAAGATGCACATAAACTCACAGAGACTGAAACAGCAGGAACAAAATCTACAAGGGTCTGCATCAGGTCCTCTCTGTATATGATGTAGCTTTCAGCCTAGCAGTTTTATAGGACTCCTGAGTGTATGAACGAGTGGGTCTATGCTTCTTGTGTCTCCTCTTGGTGCTCTTTTCCTTCTGTTAGGTAACTTTGTCTAGCCTTGATGTGATGGTTTGGGTTTTATTTTGTCATGTTTGGTTATTATCTCCTAGAAGCCTGTTCTTTCCTACTGTTAGACAGAAAATGAGTGGATCTGGAGGGGAGGGGAGGTTGGGTGGGACTTGGAAGAACAGAAGGAGGGGATACTATAATCATGCCATATTGCATGAGAAAAGAATCTCTTTTCAATAAATATAAAATAATAACAAAAAAGGGGTGAATGATGGCTATCCCACAAGTCTGTGTTTTGTGAACCAACCTTGCCCGGGACACTGAGCCTGGAATGGCTTTTACTATTGGAGTCTCTCCTTCCAGGATCTGGAGAGAACTCCTTTCTTTGTCCCCATATTTCGGTCACATTTGGGTCCTTACACTGTCTATCACCATCCCTTTCTCACCTTTGTAAACTGTACAAAATTTCCAAGGAGTGTACATATTTATTGTGCTGTGCATTTTCTGTTGAGACACTGACTTATAGACTCACTATCTAACCCATGTATACTAATGAAATCACTACTCTCCAAAATTTGTGTTTGTTTGAAAACAAAGTATGCCTAAAATGTCTGTCACATTAAATCTCCTGGCAAATTCTTTTAAGATGAATAATGTAAACTTGCCCCTAAAATTCTTAACAAAAATGAGTCCTAAATATTTTTTAACAATTCAGAGAAATATTCTTTTATTCCTATTTTAAATCTGTAGGGAGGGGGAGGATAGGATCTTCTCATTCAGAGTTTGTGGTGGTAACTAAAACCCTTGGATTGCAAAAATTTCCTAAGCCTAATGCCTAATTGTGAAGATAGACAATGGTTTAATTTATTTTCAAAGGTAATTTTTCAAAATTACAATGACATAAATTAGAGACACTTTGAGTTATATTGTAAGCCAAATAAATTAGCTTCTGATTTGACATGTGTAAATTAAACGTTGGTATTTAGGAAGAGAAATATTCCCCGTGGCCATTGATGAGCCCTCACCCTGTGGTTTATAAATCAAGGGTACAATTTGAGAATAAAACACTTTTTATGAAATAGAATGTCAAGAGCTCCTTGTTAAATTCACTGTAGCAATTAAGTTCTCAGGTGAGAAACTGCCTTTTGCCCAGTGGTTTATTAACTCTGCCATTCAGTCCACCCTTTACAGGAGCTACTCTTCAGGTAAATGCACATTACGGTGACTTCTCATCCCATTCCAATGACAAGTTTGAGACGAGGGATGGTTTGCTGTCCACCCCTTTCAATAGCAATGGAGGTTGTGTCTGTACCAGTTTGCAGAGCAGAAAGAAGAGGGAAGAAGGATGGGGAATGGCTAGTCCTGCCAGGTCATTGGCATGGAGATAATGTCCCCTGGGGCTGTGTGTTATATGGGGCAAGTGACTCCAATATGCCATTGCCATGGGCATTTCCTCTTAAATTCTACTCCAGCTACACATGTTCATCACTCACAACTTTGCATTAAAATGGATAATCGGTTTTGTATTGTTACCTTGGCTTTTGAAACAATAATAATAAGGATAGAGAGAAAAACAAAAAGAGGAATGAGAAGGAGAGGGAAGGGGGAGAGAGAGAGAGAGAGAGAGAGAGAGAGAGAGAGAGAGAGAGAGGATTTTTAACTTGTTTCTACCAAAATTCAGAGCCAGTAGGAGAAGACAATACCTTACGCAAGTTGTGGTAGGTTTCTTAGACTGAACTCGCATAGCAGCTAGAAGATGTGCTCACCGGTCCTGAGCTAAGTGATGTCCCTCATGAAAAGTGACACTAGTGACACTAGATCGTGACCTAGCTGCTCTGAGTAGCTCCTTTTACAAACCAAACACTTAGTGGCTTTATTTTCATTTTTTCAGATATGAGATTTGCAATGGTGTAAGAACCTAGGAAACTTGGGGGGAGAAGGGATGCACCCAGTTGGAACAAACTTTTCTTAAACTTTACTGTTTTCCCCAGGACCAACTATTCATGCCCAGAAACACTCAGATAAAGGGCATGCTCCCCGTCTCACTGTGAGCACAATTCTTCTCTGTCTCGGCTTAATGTCAGCAGTCTGATTAGCAGCAGTGTCTGGGAAACCACCTGCTTGTCATGCAGACACCTTTCCCATTCATCTCTGTCGCTGCCGTTGATGAGGAGAACAGCAGTAGAGGCCAGAGAACATTCCCGTGCCAGATGTCCCCAAGAGACTGGCTGCATCCGTGGGCCAGTGGAGGTAGGGGAGTTAGTTGCTATACTTCCTGCAGAACAACGTATGAAGTGAATTGGAAAGATTCTTTCAGAAGCTTGGGGATTGTGAATGATTTTTACTTTCCAAGAGACTGTCTGAAAAGTGGTGGATCCTGGGTGTGTGGAGTTTGGCTGCTACTTAGCACAACGTGAGGAACAGCTGGACTTGGAGGCAGGCTGGTTGCAGAGCACAGTCAGGCATTTCATCCAGTCTGACAGCTGCGCTCTTGTTAGGAGAGGGCTATCTTTTAATAAAGCATGGCTTTACGAAATCGGCTACGTCAACTGAATGGTGAGATTTTTAAGTTTTTCTACAGTTTGGAAAGTCACCCTAGGCATGCTTTTAAAGCTGTCATGCTTAAGATATTTATTTTGATCAAAGTATTTTTATTCAACATGAAATTTACTTAAGGGGAAAATGATGACTAGTTTGAGTTTTTTTGCCCAACCTTTCTTAAGGCCATCAAAACTTGATAAGAACAAATTTGGGGTCACTTCTTCATGGGTCCAGTGCCTGGATCTTCTTATATATTCATTGCTGTTTTTAACAAATAAAAGATAAAATTCAACTACAATTGGATATACATTTTATACTCACAGTACTTAAGTGTGAATTTGAGTCTGTATAAAAGTGTATCTACTTAGAATCAAACTCAAGATGGGCACTGGATGCTTCTCTGCATGTATTTCAGAGTGATCAAGACAGTCCAATGACATTGAAACATTCAAAATTATGGAGCATTCTTGGACCAATGAACTAGTTTAGTTGGTAACTTGAGTTGGATCACCAGAATTCCTTGGGAACTAACAACACCTTAGACTTACCTTTGACACTTGTGGCAAGGAACACAAACACTCTCAACACCAATGATAATAATAAAATTAAAGCATGAGGTACTTTTAAGATGAAAACCCTTCTAAGACTTTTTTCTAGAAAAAATTATTTGAAAAATCACAATAAATATTGTCTGAGACAACCAGCTTTCTCAAAATTTTAAGAGATGGTTTAGATGTTCACAAGATTTGTTGCTCTTATATAGATGTGGGGTATGTATTTCTTCTAGAGGTCAAAAGTGACTTAATCATTTTTGAACTGCCTTCCCTATAGTATCAGGATTAACTCTACCCTGCAAAGATACATTTAGCACAAACAATTTGACTCTTCTCCTGGTTTGCTGTCACTAATCTTTGTTTCATAACATCAAGCCAGACAATTGCTGGTATCTTTGTGATATTAACAGCATAGATTCACCCCAATGGCTTGCTTTGATTCCCTCTTTTAAACAAATCTCTTTGTGTTGCCAACATGGCCTTCTTTTCATTCTGTGATTATGTGAGAAATAGCCTTTGCTAATCTTTGAAACTTTTCCACTCTCCATGGCTTCCAGTGAATTCATCATTGTTCAGACATTTAGCTTTGCTCTCTTAGAGGTATAGAAGCATTTTATTTTATTTTTTTAACAAGGCTCAATGTACTTGCTAAAATACAATTGTGATTGTTAGCTAATCATTACTGTGTGTGAGGCAGACAAAACCCCTATAAAATGAATGTAGGTTTGTTCTGCAGTGACAGCAATTCTTAGATTCACTTTCCCCCATCATTTCACAGCACTGTCTGAAGCTAAAGCTTGACTTAAACCTTTTGTTAAGAGGAAAGAAGCAACAGTGTGCCTGAACTAATGGGAGCGCACCAATCCACCTGGACTGGGACTGAATGAGCATATGATCAAACCAGACTCTCTGAATGTGG
>PVIU01023940.1:0-26444 GCA_004026605.1 Ondatra zibethicus | reverse complement strand
GAGGTGGGAGAAATTTCATCCGATGGATGGAGATAGAGACAGAGACCCACATTCACATCAGAGCAATGGATTGAGCCCCCAAGGTGCAGGTGAAGAGCAGAAGGTGGGAGAAGATGAGTTAGGAAGTTAGGACCGTGAGGGGCTGGTCCACCTACTGAGACAGTGTGCCTGAACTAATGGGAGCGCACCAATACACCTGTACTGGGACTGAATGAGCATATGATCAAACCAGACTCTCTGAATGTGGCGGCGAAAGTTGGCAGATGGAGAACCCATCAACAATGACACCAGGACCTATCTCTTCTGCATGTATTATCTTTTTGAGAACCGAGTCTTTTGAATGCACTCCTTCCTAGGCCAGGAGGGATAGGGGTGGGCCTTGGACTTCCAACAGGGCAGGGCACCATGCCCTCTTTCAAGCAAGAAGGGGGAGGGAGGAGGGGTGGGGGCGTAGTGGGAGGGGACCGGGAGAAGTGGAAGAAAAGAAAAAAATTTATTTCTTTAATTATGTTCTTGAATGGAAAAAATAAAACAAAGCAATATATGGGAAAAAAAGAAAAGAATAATAAATGAGATTCATTCAAAAAAAAGATTGTGGTGCAATTATTGTTGCATCTTACCTGTGTCTTCAATACTTTCAATGTTAATGTCATTTATTTGGATTTTTAACTTTGATCTTTGATCATTTATAGAAGCTTGACAAAATATAAGCATTATGGTTTCTCCCAAAATTTTTCTTTTATCTTTTAAAGCTGTTCTAACATCAATTTTTTTTTGCAATAGCATTAGATTCTTTAATAGATCTGAGAAGGAGTTTAATTCCAATGATCTCAGGGAATGATTGAACCAAATTTGATGCAAGGTTTACAAGAGGCCCCCCAAGGCATTTCCCAATGGCAAAGAGTTACCTTGTCTGTCCCTTATTGATCTAAATTCATTGATCCAATACCTGCTATGCCATACCTTCTTCATACTCCAGAAAGGAGAATTTATGCTTGGATTATTCCTAGAAAAACAATGTTTCTAGAAGTACCATGTCAACAGTCCCTTTTTAGGTGACCTTGTTACTACAATTAAAACTCCTAACATTTTTATTTTTCTTCAAGTCTCTGGAAATCACCTCTCCTATCCAAGTTATAATGGTTATGTGTAGTAATGGGGTGCGGGGGCCTGCTTTTCATCCTGGTGACCACCCGGCTCCTGCCACCCGTTGCCTGGCTAGCTTATACCCGAAATAATTACACGGAAACTCTATTCATTGAAATACTGCCTGGCCCATTAGCTCTAGCTTCTTATTGGCTAACTCTCACATATTTGTTTAACCCATTTCTAATAATCTGTGTGTCACCATGAGTCGTGGCTTACCGGGAAAGATTCAGCGTGTGTGACCTGGGAACTTCATGGTGGCGGCTCTCTCTGGCTCTGTCACCTTCCCAGCATTCTGTTCTCTTTATCCTGTCTATCTAAGTACTGCCCTATCAGAAGACCAAGGAAGTTTCTTTATTAACCAATAAAAGCAACCCAAATACAGAAGGACCCTCCTACACCAGTTATGAGATTCAATATCGACTGTATCTTGGATCCATTCCTTTATGGTTTGTGGTCTTGCTTTTAAAGGCTAACTACCCCTTTTCCTTGTGAATTAGCATTTTTCAAAAGCCAGAGATTTAATTATTATTTGCCTAGTTTCTGAATTTGGTAACATTCTATTCACTGCTGAATACAATCTTTGTAAAAATATCAGTGAAGACTTCTTTTGGGCCCCTATAGACTGTCTTTGCACACAGCATAATCTCCCTTTCTCTTGGGAAATTTCAATACCTCTAGCCCTACTTCTCAGTGGTCCTCACCTCATCTTTTCACCAGGTCATGTAGTAATGTGGGGCTCGGGCTGTGTTCCCGGCGCCGGGCCCCTTGTTCTGTCCCGCCCGGCTCCCAGTGCGTACCCCAAATAATTACACGGAAACTGTATTCATTTAAATACTGCCTGGCCCATTAACTCCAGCCCCTTATTGGCTAACTCTCACATATTATTTTAGCCCATCTCCATTAATGTGTATCGCCACTTGAGTTGTGGCTTACCGGCATGAGTCTAACCAGTGTCCATCTTGTGCTGGAGAAGCATGGCGTCTGTGACCTGGGAGCTTCATGGCGGCGGCTATCTCTGGCTCTGTCCTTTTCCCAGCATTCTCTTCTCTTTATCCTGTCTATCTAAGCCCTGCCCTATCAGAAGGCCAAGGCAGATTCTTTATTAACCAATAAAAGCAACCCAAATACAGAAGGACCCTCCTACACCAAGGTCCTCCACAGAAATTGATGACCAAGCTTCAATACTGCTGTAACCAAGTCTTTCCAGTCTTGTGGGATAATTCTATTACTAATTGACCCTGAATTTAACATCTGCCTCACAAAAGGTGAATGCATACCAGATGAGACTATTACTTCATTAAGTCTCCTCAAATCTATCATTTCCTCAAGAGTCTGGTTAGGTTTTGCTTAGCCTTGGAGATACTTGTCATTTTGCAGTTCCTGTTAGGTGACTGGAAAAATTAAGTTTGGTTGTTTGAAAACCTTGAGCTGTTCCTCTTTAACTTTATGATGTAATGTTGAGATTGGTTTGCTTTTTAAATTTCTCTTTTTGGATCTAAATATCCCTATAATCTCTTTTAATAAGTTTTTCAAAGATTTGTATCATGGCATTCTTATCAACCAGCTATTTTTAGGGATAAAGCAAGAATGATCAAATTGATAATGTTTATAAATGATATTATGCTAATCAATATAAGTTAATTATCCCCTCATTTAATTGCTCCATTTTTAAATCATTCATTGTGTAATCATACAGAGACCTAACTCCCTCCATTGTAAGAGTGTTTCCCATTTTTTAATGTGTTAAAACTCTCTCTGTCTCTTTTAAACTAATCCCCATTAAAGAATTTCCAATTGCCTCACTAAATTTGGTGATGATGACACTGAATAAGTTAGTGAAGTGTGAGGCTGCCTGCTGCCTCATAGAACAGTAGAAGCCTGAGTGGGCTTTCAAGGCAGCTGCCTAGTCTGGGGGTAGCCCAAAGGTGTGGTCTAGGTAAAGCTCATAACCCATAGGTAGCCTGCTGTCTGAAAAACACAAGCGAAGGAACTCTTGGGAAAAAAGCTTTTCTGGAAGAAGCTGCCTGAAGGCAGAGCTGGCTAGTGGTAAGGCGCTTACTCCCACAGCATTTGGAACCCAAGTGCTTGTATGTTTGCTGCAGAGAAACTGCAACAGAAAAATCCAAAACTTGCTCATTGGTATTGAAAGGAAAAAGGAAAACCCTGCCAGTGGGGCCATGACTCATGTCATGTTCAGCTTCTGCTTGTGCCAGTGAGTTCAAAGCCACAGGTAAGTGACTTTTTCATAAATTTCTACCTCCAAATTTGGATGCCAGATGAAGCATGATTCTAATTAATCTTATCAATAAAAACTTGGAATCAGATATAGGGCTGAAAGCTCAAAGATAAGAGAAGCAAAGGAGCAGCTATAGTTACGTCTTACCTGTCTGAATCCTCAGACCAAAACGGGGCTAAGATCTTGTCTATGCCCTGCCTTATCACTTTCTGTCTCTGTTAAGCCTCATCATTTCCTATCTCCTGTCTGTACCAGCCTCTAGACCTCTATGGTTCACTAGTGGTTAGCTCCACCCTCTGTTCTCCAGACAAGATTTATTTGTCAGAACACAAACAAAATATCACACAACTGATGTGGAATTAACCTCTGTATACCGTGATTATCATTGATTAATAAAGAAACTGCTTTAGACCTATAACAAGGCAGCACTTATCTAGGTGGGGAAAACTAAACTGAATGCTGGGAGAAAGAAGGAGGAGTCAGGGAGAAGCCATGTAGCCCTGCCAGAGACAGATGCTGGGAACTTTAACCGGTAATCCACAGACACACGGTGATACACAGATTAATAGAGATGGGTTAAATTAATATGTAAGAGTTAGCCAATAAGAAGCTAGATATAATGGGCCATGCAATGATGTAAACAATATATATTTAATGCATTAAAAAATATAGATCTACTGGATTAGCCCTGGTGAACAATGGCATGACTGATTTCACAGCCACATCATCATCCTATCCTAAGGTACATTTGTAACGGAAAGTCCTCAGTGGCTCCTTAGAGAGAAGCATGGAAAACTTGAGCCACCCAAAAGTCATATTTTGGAGTTGGTTAACTTAAAATTGTATGTCTCAGTGTTTTATTGCTATGAGAAGAAACCATCACCATGACACCTCTTACAAAGAAAACATTTAATTGGGGAAGCAGTTACTTACAGTTTCAGAGGCTAAGTCCATTAGCATCATGGCAGGGGGCACGATAGTATACAGGCAGAAAAGATGCTAGAGGAATAACTGACGGTCCTACACCTTGAGGGAAACAGAGAGTTGCCTGACTATAACACGGAAGGAAGCTTGAATAAAAGAGACCTCAAAGCCCGTTGACAGCTCCATTCAGCAGGAATCCCATGACTCTGGCATCCCTAACATCTTGAGTTCTTCAAGACAATTTAGGCTTTAACTTCACAGTTTCACACAATAGGCTCTTTCCTAGGCCTCTATTCATGGACAACTCTAACACATGCTTGGCCTCAGTTACTGTCCTTTGTATGCAGAAGTTTCTGTTCCACAAGCAGTTCCCAAGTAACCACACAAGATGCTCAGTATTAATTATAAATGCTCAACTGATAGCCCAGGCTTAATACTGACTCGCTCTTACAACTTAATCTATTTTTGTTTATCTATGTGTTTCCCCAAAATTCATGCAATTTACTTCTTTAGCATGTCTTGCTTACTTTCTGTCTGGATGTTAATTCTCTCCCTGACTCCACCCTCCTTCTTTCCAGCCTGCTGTCTGTCGGTCCCACCAATTCTTCATGTCTAGCTTCTGGGCAATCAGATTTTTATTAAGCCAATCATGTTTAGGTAGAACCTCCAACTTTGTCCCACCTCTTGCTCCAAACCCCACCTTCAGAAAGCCCACCAACCAGCAGCTCCTCACACTGAGATGCTCAGAACCATGCCCACAGGGTATCTAAGACCCATCCTCTATGTCTGTCACATGATTTTACTCTTGCCTCTTCTGAGAGTCTACTGGCAGTGGCTTTTTTTATTTGTTTATTAAACCTGGTTTTATTAATTCAGCTGGATTTGGCTTACTGCATTAGAGAACCCCACAACTGGAGATTTCAAAGTACTTACCAAATCTGAGTAACAAATTTTTACAGTGTACAAAAGGATTATTCCAAACCAGTTCTTAGGCAGTGAGGCAAATTTCTTTTATCCTTAACTCTAAATATAGAATCACATGACAGCCAAGTTATGCTACTTGTTGAGGTTAGAATGTGGTACCTACCCTCTTTCAATTACATCTTCATCTGCTTTATTTCACTGATTAAGCTCGGTTGACCTGAAACTTGCTCTGTAGACCAGGCTGGTCTCAAACTCAGAGATCTTCCAGCTAAAGGGCAGATGGATAGGCATTATTTAAACCTTTTAAAGAGTACAGAATATGGCATTTAAAATGTTTTAAAAACTTAGAACTTTTCACAACACTAAGACACATGTGCTCCTGGAAACACCAAGCTACTTCAAGAGGATGATGGGCATTGAAGAGGCTCCTTATGGAGTTTGCTAGCCATTTGGGCAAAAAATTGTGCTTGCCTGGACTGCTTGATGAACTGGACATGCACGACCCACAGAGAAAGGACTACTGAACTTACCTAAAGGTGAGACAATCTTTCATGGTTCCTGCTTCATGAAAGAGTCTGCTAGATATTCTGCAGGATACAGAAGAAAGTGACTGGTAAACTGTCAAAATAGGTGGAACTGTCTTTGAAATTTCTTGCTTCATGGAAAAGTCTGCTAGATACTATGAACCAGTAGGCTGAAGATGGATGCCAAAACAGTATAGAAGAACTTTGGGTGACTGTCCAGAGAGTGAGATGTGTCTGTCAAATCTAGAGTTTTGGAAGTTGTTTACAATTCACTTCCCATTACTTAGGTACTATTATATCTTTCTGGAGTCTTTGATGGAGTTAAAGAATATATAGTTACAGTTTTCCTTAATTATGATAAAAGATAAAATAGATATAAATATTGTAACTATAATTTTTGCTTGATAACTATTTTGAATATGTAATTTTACTATGTTAAAGTTAAAAACCTTCTTTTAATTTAAACAGAAAAGGGGAGGTGATATGGGATACTCCTCTGTATGCTGTGAATATCATTGGTGAATAAAGAAACTGTCTTGGCCTATTGATCTAGGCAGGGAAAACTAAACTGAATGCTGGGAGAAAGGAGGTGGAATCAAGGAGAAGCCATGGAGCTGCTGCCAGAGACAGACACACTGGAACCTTGCCAGTAGGCCAAAAGCCTCGTGGTAAAATATAAAATACTAAAATGTGTTAATACTAGATGTAAGAGCTAGCTAGCAATACACTTAAGTATTGGCCAAGCAGTGATATAAATAACATAGTTTTGTGTGATTATTTTGGGAGTCTGGGTAGCTAGCAAAACAAACAAGCGGCTTCTTACTACATCAAGGTGTGCACATCAAGCCCAACTCTAAGATTTTCTTTAGCTCTTTTTACTGATAGAAAAATAACTGGGTAGGATCTTGCCTTGAGGTTACCATTCCATTTCTTCTGTTTCTTTATCCATTTATCTCCTTGAACACAGAATTTAACTCTATTCAACTTTCCTGTGTTCTTTATCTCCTCAAAATTAACCTTTTGTAATTTACCCTGCTCAACATACTTTTTTTCCATTATAAATTTTCATTAGAGTTACCACTAATTTCCACATTAAAGAATCTATACTAGCCTGTTTTAAATTTTTTTTTCTGCCAGTAGAATTTATCCAAACTCTTAACTTTAGTCTCAGGTGGACTCTTCGGACAAGGGCAAATTGTATCTACTTTCTTCACCAAAATATTATGAGATTTGTGTGATTATTTTGGGAGTCTGGGTAGCTAGCAAAACAAACAAGCGGCTTCTTACTACATCAAGGTGTGCACATCAAGCCCAACTCTAAGATTTTCTTTAGCTCTTTTTACTGATAGAAAAATAAATCTTCAATAAACATACTAAAATTCTTTTTTTTGGTGTGAAATCTGCAATTTATTTTTTTTCATTCAAAACTTTACACTTCCTCCCCTTCTCCCAGTCCTCTTCCACTCCCCCACTACCCTTCCACCCTACCCCTGCATCTTAGAGGGGTCAGGGTACCCTTCCCTGTGGGAAGTCCAAGGCCCTCCCCCTCCATCCTAGCCTAGGAAGGTGTGCATCCAAATAGACTAGGGTCTCAAAAAGGCAATAGATGCAGAAGAGATAGGTCCCAGTGCCATTATCGAAGGCTTCTCAGTCTGCCCCCATTGGCAGCCACATTAAGAGTGTCCAGTTTGATTGCATGCTCGTTTAGTCCCGGTCCAACTGGCTTTGGTGAGCTCCCATATGATCAGGCACACTGTCTCAGTGGGTTGACCAATCCCTCGCGGTCCTGACTTCCATGCTCATCTCCCTCCTTCTGCTCTTCAACTGGACCTTGGGAGCTCAGCCCATTGCTCTGATGTGGATGTGGGTCTCTGTCTCTATCTCCATCCATCGGACGAAATTTCAATGGTGATAATCATGATATTCATCAATGTGACTATGGGACAAGGCTAGTTTCGGCACCCTCTCCTCTGCTACCCAAGTACCTAGCTGGGGACATCCCCATGGACACCTGGGATTCCCTCTAGAGCAAAGTCTCTTGCCAATCCTAAAATGACTCCCTTAATGTAGATATCTTATTCCCTGCTCCAATATCTACCCTTCCTCCATCTCCACCCTCCCACTCGACCAAGATCTCCTGAGTCCTTCCCTTCTCCTTTCTCCTTCCCCCAACCCCACACCCCAGCCCCACTGCTACCCCTAGTCCTATCCCACACCCGTGCTCCCAACTTTTGCCGGTGATCCTCCAATTTCCAGGAGGATCTATATATGTTTTTCTTTGGATTCACCTTGCTATTTGGCTTCTCTAGGCTTGTGAGCTATAGGCTTAATGTCCTTTGTTTATGGCTAGAGTCCACTAATAAGTGAATACATACTATAATCATCATTTTGGGTTTGGATTATCTCACTAAGGATAGTGTTTTCTATTTCCATCCATTTGCATGCAAAAAATTCAAGATGTAATTTTTTTTTACCACTGAGTAGTATTCTAATGTGTATATATTCCACACTTTCTTGATCCATTCTTCCATTGAGGGGCACCTAGGTTGTTTCCAGGTTCTGGTTATTACAAATAATGCTGCTATGAACATAGTTGCACAAATGCTTTTGTAGTATGATTGGGCATCTCTTGGGTATATTCCCAAGAGTGGTATTGCTGGATCCTGAGGTAGGTTGATTCCCAATTTCCTGAGAAACCACCACAACTGATTTCCAAAGAGGTTGCACAAATTTGCATTCCCACCAGCAATGGATGAGTGTTCCCCTTACTCTACATCCTCTCCAGCATAGGCTATCGTTGGTGTTTTTGATTTTAGCCATTCTGACAGGTGTAAGATGGTATCTCAAAGTTGTTTTGATTTGCATTTCCCTGATCACTAAGGAAGTTGAACATGACCTTAAGTATCTTTTGGCCATTCGAACTTCTTCTGTTGAAAATCGTCGGTTCAGATCATTTCCCATTTTTTAATTGGGTAATTTAGAATTTTAATGTCTAGTTTCTTGAGTTCTTTGTATATTTTGGAGATCAGACCTTTGTCTGATGTGGGGTTGGTGAAGATCTCCCATTCTGTAGGATCCTTTTTGTCTTAGTGACTGTGTCCTTTGCTTTACAGAAGCTTCTCAGTTTCAAGGGGTTCAATTTATTCATTGTTCCTCTTATTGTCTGTGCCATTGGGGTTTTACATGGGAAGTGGTCTCCTGTGCCCATGTATTGCATGCTACTTCTCACTTTCTCTTCTATCAGGTTCAGTGTGGTCGGATTTATATTGAGGTCTTCAATCCATTTGGACTTGGATTTAGTGCATGGTGATAGATAAGAATCTAGTTTCATTCTCCTACAGGTTGACATCCAGTTATGCCAGCACCATTTGTTAAAGATGCTTTCATTCTTCCATTGCATAATTTTAGCTTCTTTGTCAAATATGAGGTGTTCATAGGTTTGTGGATTAATATCAGGGTCTTCGATTTGATTCAATTGTTCAATGTCTCTGTTTTTATGCCAATACCAAGCTGTTTTCATTACTGTAGCTCTGTAATAGAGTTTGAAGTCAGGGATGGTAATGCCTCCGGCAGTTCCTTTATTGTATAGGATTGTTTTGGCTATCCTGGGCTTTTTCTTATTCCATATAAAGTTTATTATTATTCTCTTAAGTTCTATGAAGAATTTTGTTGAGATTTTGATGGGGATTGCATTGAATCTATAGATTGCCTTCGGTAGAATTGCCATTTTTACTATATTGATCCTACCAATCCAGGAGCATGGGAGATCCTTCCATTTTCTGGTATACTCTTCAATTTCTTTCTTCAAGGTCTTAAATTTATTTTCAAATAGATCTCTTACTTCCTCAGTTAGTGTTACCCCAAGATACTTTATGCTATTTGTGGCTATCATGAAAGGTGATGTTTCTCTGATATCCCTGTCTGCTTCTCTCTCCTTTGTGTATAGGAGGGCTACTGATTTTTTTTTGAGTTGATCTTGTATCCTACCACATCACTGAAGGTATTTATCAGCAGTAGAAGTTCTTTGGTAGAGTTTTTGGCGTCACTTATGTACAGTATCATATTATCTGCAAATAACGATAGTTTGACTTCTTCCTTTCAAATTCAAATCCCCTTGATCTCCTTATGCTGTCTTATTGCTATTGCTAGAACTTCAAGCACTATATTGAAGAGATATGGAGACAGTGGACAGCCTTGTCTTGTTCCTGATTTTAGTGGAAGTGCTTTTAGTTTCTCTCAATTTAATTTGATGTTAGCTGTAGGCTTGCTGTATATTGCTTTTATTATCTTTAGATATGATCCTTGCATCCCTAATGTCTTGAAGACTTTTATTATAAAGGGGTGTTGAATTTTGTCAAATGCTTTTCAGCATCTAATGAAATGATCATATGGTTTTTTATTTCAGTTCATTTATATGATGGTTTACATTGATAGATTTCTGTATGTTGAACCAGCCCTGCATCTCTGGGATGAAGCCTACTTGATCATAATGGATGATTTTTTTTTATGTATTCTTGGCTTTGGTTTGCTCGTATTTTATTGAGAACTTTTGCATCAATGTTCATGAGTGATTTTGGTCTGTAATTCTCTTTCTTGGTTGGATCTTTGTGTGGTTTTGGTATCAGGGTTACTGTAGCTTCATAAAAAGTGTTTGGCAATGACTTTTCTGTTTCTATTATGTGAAACACATTAAGAAGTATAGGTATTAGCTCTCCTTGGAAGTTCTGGTAGAATTCTGCATTAAAACCATCTGGTCCTGGGCTTTTTTTTTTGGTTGGAAGGATTTTGATGACAGCTTTTATTTCCTCCTAACTTATAGGTCTATTTAAATTGTTTACCTGTTCTTGAATTAATTTTGGTATATGGTATTTATCTAAAAAGCTGTCCATGTCCATTTCTTTTACATTTTTGAATTTTGTGGCATACAGGCTGTTTTAGTAAGACTTAATGATTCCCTGAATTTCCTCAGTGTCTGTTGTTATGTCCCCCTTTTCATTTCTGATCTTGTTAATTTGAGTGTTCTCTCTCCACGCCTTTTGATTAGTTTGGATAGGGGTTTGTCGATCTGGTTGATTTTCTCAAGGAACCAGCTCTTTGTTTCATTGATTCTTTGGATTGTTTTCTGTGTCTCTATTTTGTTGATTTCAGCCCTCAGTTTGATTATTTCCAGTCTTCTACTCCTCCTGAGTGAGTCTGCTCCCTTTTTTTCTAGAGCCGTCAGGTGTGCTGTTAAGTCAATAATGTGTGCTTTCTCCATTTTCTTTATGTGGGCACTAAGTGCTATGAACTTTCCTCTTAGCACTGCTTTCATAGTGTCCCATAGGTTGGGGTATGTTGTGTCTTTATTTTCATTGAATTCAAGGAAGACTTCAATTTCTTTCTTTATTTCTTCCTTGACTCAGGAGTGGTTCAGTAGTTGACTGTTCAGTTTCCATGAGTTTGTAGGCTTTCTGGGGGTGGAATTGTTGCTAAATTCTAACTTTACTCCATGGTGATCTGATAAGACACAGGTGGTTACTCCAATTTGTTTGTATCTGTGGATGTTTGCTTTGTTACTGAGTATGTGATCAATTTTCACGAAGGTACCATGAGATGCTGAGAAGAAGGTATATTCTTTCCTGTTTGGGTGGAATGTTCTATAGATATCTGTTAAGTCTATTTGATTTATTACATCTGTTAGTTCTCTATTTCTCTGTTAAGTTTCTGTCTGGCTGACCTGTCCATTTAGTTCTCTATTTCTCTGTTAAGTTTCTGTCTGGCTGACCTGTCCATTGGTGAGAGAGGAGTGTTGAAATCTCCTACTATTAGTGTGTGGGGTTTGATGTGTGCTTTGAGTTCTAGTAATGTTTCCTTTATATAAGTGGATGCTTTTATATTAGTGGCATATATATTCAGGATTGAGACTTTGTCCTGATGGATTATTCCTGTTATGTGCATAAAGTGTCCATCTCCATCTTTTCTGATTGATTTTAGTTTCAAGTCAATTTTGTTAGATATTAATATAGCCACACCTGCTTGTTTCTTAGGGCTGTTTGATTGAAAAACCTTTTCCCAACCCTTTACTCTGAGAAAATGTCTGTCTTTGTGGTTGAGGTGTGTTTCTTGTAAACAGTAGAATATTGGGTCCTGTTTTCGTATCCATTCTCTTAACCTGTGACTTTTTACAGGTGAATTGAGTCCTCTGATATTATGTGATATTAATGACCAGTGGTTGTTGACCCCCGTTATTATTTTTTTTTTTGGTGGTAGAGTTTATGTGTTTCCCTTCTTTGAGTTGTGCTGATGGAGTGTTGTTAGATGTCTGTGTTATTATGCGTGTGGTTTGCTTCCTTTTGTTGTGGTTTTACTTCTAGTACTTTCTGTAAGGCTGGGTTTGTGGCTACATATTGCTTAAATTTGTTTTTGTCCTAGAATATCTTGTTTTCTCCATCAATGATGAAAGAAAGCTTTCCTGGTTATAGTATTCTGGGCTTGCATCCATGATCTCTTAGTGTCTGCAGCACATCTATCCAAGATCTTCTGGCTTTCATGGTTTCCATAGAGAAGTCACGTGTAATTCTGATGGGTTTACCTTTATATGTTACTTGACTTTTTCTTTTGCAGCTCTTAATATTCTTCCTTTATTCTGTATGTTTTGGGTTTTAATTATTATATGGCGAGGGGATGTTTTCTTTTTATCCAGTCTATTCTGTGTTTTGTATGCTTCTTGTACCTTCATAGGAATATCCTTCTTTAGGTTGGGAAAGTTTTCTTGTATGATTTTGTTGAATGTATTTTCTGGGCCTTTGAGCTGTAGTTCTTCTCCTTCTTCTACCCCTATTATTTTTAGGTTTGGTCTTTTCATGGTGTCCCAGATTTCCTGGGTGTTTTGTGTTAAGATTTTGTTGGATTTGTTGTTTTCTTTCATCAATGAGTTTATTTTCTCTATCGCATCTTCATTGTCTGATATTCTTTCTTCTATCTCTTGTATTCTGTTGGTTATACTTGTCTCTGTGGTTCCTGTTCGTTTACCCAGATTTTCCAATGCCAGGCTTCCCTCGGGTTGTGTTTTCTTCATTGCCTCCATTTCAGTTTTCAAGTCTTGAACTTTTTCCATTACCTGTTTGATTGCTTTTTCTTGGTTTTCTAGGGTATCTTTGAGGTGTTTATTCATTTCTCCTAACTTTTTGTTAGTCTTCTCATCCATTTCTTTAAAGGAGTTTTTTACATCCAATTTAATGATCTCTATCACTTTCATAATGTTACCTTTAAAATAATTTCTTCTGCTTCTTCTGGGTTAGGTTGTTCAAATCTTCCTATTGCATATTTGCTGGATCCTGGTGTTATCATGTTGCTTTTCACGTTGTTAGAGGAATTCTTGCATTGGCGTCTGCCCATCTCTTCCTTCAAATGTGGTCAGGAGAGTCTCGGTGGCTTGGTCCGACTTTTGTTGTGGCTAACTGTATACTTGGGGACTTTTCTTGTTCTGCCCTCTCTTAGGCCTCTTCCGCACTGGAGTTGGCTCTCAGATCCCCTCCTCCCTGAAGTAGGCTTTAGTGGTGCATCTAAGAACCCCCTCCAGATGGATCTGCTGGTATTGGATCAGGGCCACTTGCTGGCCACGAACCTTGCAGACAAAAGAGCAGGCTTGGTAGAAGTAGCCCGCTCCATGGAATAAAGAAACCCTTGCAGCCTTGCACTCACCACTTTTTCCACAGAGCCTTAGCCCCTAAGCAGGCTGAGTTCTGGGATCCTAGGACCCCACATGGAAAAGGGAGCTTGGGGGCAAGCTGGGGTGGGATAAGCAGAAAAGCCAGTAGACGGGGGGAAGCCCCACTGAATGGCTAGAAAGTTTAGGGGAATGAAGGGTGCCTGTACTCCCTTCCCGGGGCATCTGGGCAGCTGGGTGGGGACCTACTTACCCTTCCGGATGGATCTGCTGGTACTGGATCAGGGCCACTTGCTGGCCAAGGACCTCGCAGACAAAAGAGCGTGCTTGGTAGAAGAAGCCCGCTCTGTGGAACAAAGAAACACCTGCAGCCTTCACTCACCACTTTTCCTCCAGAGCCTCAGCCCCGAAGCAGGCTGAGTTCTGGGATCCTAGGACCCCGCAGATGGAAAGGGGTGCTTGGGGGCAAGCTGGGGTAGGATAAGCACAAAAGCCAGTAGAGGGAGGGGGAAGCCCTGCTGAAAGGTCAGAAAGTTTAGGGGATTGGAGGGCGCCTGTACTCCTTTCCCGGGGCATCTGGACGGCTGGGCGGGGACCCACTTACCCCTCTGGATGGATCTCCATACTAAAATTCTTCTCCTCTGAAACCTTGAATGAACCCCTGACAGTTTGGATAACTCTTAGCACCATGGTCTGTCATGCTTCTTCCAGCGTGGCCCATTAACCAATGCTTAAAGCATTCCACTGCTTTTCAAATCCAAAGTTTCAAAGTCTAAATTCTTCCAAACAAACACATGGTCAGGCTGATCATAGCAATACCCCATTCCCCAGTACCTACTTCCGTATTTGTTAGGGTTTTTATGGCTTTAAAGAGACACCATGACTGTGACAGTTCTTATAAGGAAAACATTTAATTGGGGAGGCTTGTTTACAATTTCAGAGGTTCAGGTCATTATCATCATGACAGGAAGCATGGCTGTGTGCAGGCAGACATGGTGCTGGAGGATTAGCTAAGAGTCCATCATCTTGCAAGCAGCAGAGATTTGGCTGACTGTTACATTGATGGAAGCTTGAACCAAAGAGACCTACCTCAAAGTCTTTTAGAGTGACATATGTCCTCCAACAAGACCAAACACCCTAATAGCGTCACTCCCTTTGGAGGTAATTTTCTTCCAAAGTACTGCATAGTACCAGGTAGACAAACATGGTCACTTAGAGGAAAGGAAGGCAGTGACTGTGTTCTGGTAGATCTAATAGGATTTCAAAGAAAAGGAGCCTGAGTAAATTATATCCATTTACTGCATTATCTAACAAAGACCCTTTCAGTGACTGTGTAGATGAAATTTAAAACAGATGCATACAAACACATAATTATGACCAGGTTAATAATAAATGTAAAATGTCATCTAGTTACATTAACAAGAACTCATGAATCATTATTAAGGATCTTTTTGCAAAAGGTTGGGGAAAAAAACAAAGTCTTTGGTCATAGCCAATTAACACCACAGTTCTTTGTGTGAATCAGGACTCTTCATGTGACTCACCTAATATGCTGAAATTAGATGAACTCGGAAAGGCGGACATTTATATCTAACACATGTCTGTCTACTTTACATGGTATACATATCTATCTATTTACATGGTAGCATCTTTCAGGGTGGCTAGAGAGATGGCCAGTGACTAAATGCAGCTACTTTTCCTCCAGAGGATCCCAGTTAAGTTCCTAGTACTTATGTTGGGAGGGTCACAGCTTCCTGTAATTTAAGCCTTAGCAGATTTGTCACTTCTGGCCTCTGTGGACTCCTGTACTCACATGCACCTGCTCTCATGTAGATAAACACAAATACACATACTTAAAAGAACAAAAAACCAAACTCTTAAAAATAATATCCTCTAGGGAGTTGCTTTAAAATTTTCTTGGTGAGCTAGAGATGGTATTGTAACTGTTTAGTATATTGGTATTAATTCAATTCACTCTCAAAGTTAAAGAAAGTTGGCAACTACCTACAAGCTATTGGCAAAAACAGCTGGTTTGAATGTTTCAGACAGATGTCTGAATTAGTGGAGAACACAGATGGCACACCCTCCCCAGATTTTTGGTCTGTGGGTCCACAATTAATCACAAGCCCAACTGGGCAGGCCTGTTGGGCACCATTGTTGTATGAGAGTATAGAGTGTGGAAGTGAAAGAAAGGGGGTGACAGAGTGGCTCATGGGTTGGGCAGAGAGGTAGATCTAGAGAGGTGAGGGTGATGAGAGAATGGACTGACATGAATCACTAGCTGGTCACCTGAGTCCAGGGTGATGCCAGGCCTGGGTTATGGCTAGTGGCTAGGGACCAGGTCTTGGTCTGGGGTCCTGGAGCATCTGAGGGGGCCTGTGTTGATGATTGTGGCTCCTTTGGCCTCTGGTTATCTGCAGATCCCTGTGGTCTGGGCCACCAACTGGGATCACATTGGTATCCAAGAGCCTTGCTGCTGCTAAAACCTTGCCAATCTGGATGGTCTGAATGGCTACCTAGGGGCACAGTGACATTCTGGTCTGGGCTCCTGCCAAGGAACATTTCTGAGTCCATAGTCCTGCCACAGTCACAGTTGCCTGTGTTTCTGCCAAGGGCCATGTGATTGCTTCACATCTGGGCAGCAATCTATGATCATGCTGGTAGTATCTGGGAGCTGTTCTGACACTGTGATCAGGATGAGTTGGGTGGACAATGATGTCAAATGGGGTCATGGTATCATCTGGACCAAGGCTGTGGCTAAGGGCTATGTATGGGTCTATGGAGCTGCTGCTCCCAGGGTCCAAGTGATGCTGGCAGTGCCTGAGAACATGGAAGACCAAGCAGAGCCATGTTGATGTCTGAGGGCCACACTGCCACCAGGGTCATGCCAGTCTGAGTAGCCTGCAGTCCCACCTTGACATCTCTTGCCTATGTTGTCACAAAAGACCACAGATATGCCTGGCATCTGAGCCGAAACTGGGGGTCATGAGGGTTTCCCAGAGCTGTGCTGCCACCAGAGACACACTGATCTGCATGGCCTGCACGTTGGCCTATAATGTTATCTAGACCAGGGATGCTGCTGAACTCCATGTCTTGGTCCATGGACCTACAGTAACCAGGCTCTGAGTTGATATCCAGGGCTCCTGTTACTAATGAGGGTCATGAAGATGACTGGATTCTAGTCAGCCACCTCAGACCATGTTGGTGTCCAAGGACTGTGCTGCTGCTGGGACCATATTGATCTAGTTGGCCAGTGCTGCCACCTGGAGCCACAGAGGCATAAGGGCATGGGCTGACACCTAGGGTAATGTCTAGGACCAAGACCCCTGCAATGGCAGTGGTCTGGGGTGGTATTCTTGACTCCTGTTACTAAAGATGGCTCTGCAGATGTCCAGGGTCTTGTCAGCCACCAGAGATCAGGTGCGTGAGGGCCCTGCTGACATCTGGGGCATACTGATCTGGGTGGCCTGTGCTATTGCTGGGGCTGTGGTGACATCAGGACCTAGCTGCTTCCAGGGACTATGTCCATGGTTCTGCTGTAACTGGGGTCTATGGCAATGTTCATGGCCCATGTTATCACAAGGGGTCATGGGAACTATGCTGTGCTGAGCCAGCACCATGTTTCACTGGCTCTGATATAGGTCATCCTGTCCTTCACCTGATACTACAGAAGGATCGTTTGCCCCTGCACTAGGGAGAGACAGCCCCACCCCTCAGCACATGTGTGTGCTTCATCTGCAGAGCACACTAGAGCTGATGCTGTGGCCAGGGGTGCTGATGAGTCAGCACTGAGGATGTAAGAGCAGGACAGCTGACCATACCCCTACCCTCATATGCCCCCTACGGCAATTATGAGATAAGGCCCTGTACCTTGCCTGGGCAAAAGAGTAGAGCTGGCCCTGGTGATATGAGTGTGGGAGACTTAGATCTAACGATCTGAGATCAGGAGAACTGGCCCTCCTTTTTCCTGTAGGCTGCATTGGGTGAGCTAGCCTAGGCAGTGCTGGACAACTTGCCTGGGAAGTGAATATTAGGGAAATCTGGGGGGCTGACCAACACAACTACTACCCAGGCTCAGAACCAGGGCTATGAGTTGGGCCAGCACAACCTTCACCAAATCTAGGAACTGTTGAAACATGTAAACTTACAGATACTAAATAGCAATATCTCCATGACATGGGACAACAAGAGGAGCCCCAGTAAGAACCCATTATTGGTGGTATACCAGAAACCAGAGGTTTAGAACCAGACCAATGACTCATGACAACACTTGCTAGTAAAGATGAATGAACTAAAGAGTATACTCAATGGATCACACTACAGCTTCCGTGACAAGATTCTTTTTTTGTTGTTGTTGTTTGTTGTTCCTTTTTTTTTTGGTTTGATTTTTGGTTTTTAAATTGGTTTTGGTTGGGGGGTGAAGGTTGCAAGGGCAGAGAGTAGTTGCAAGGTGATGGTGAGATAAGTGGGATCAGAATGCATGATGTGAAATTCTCAAAGAATGAATAAAAGTTAAAAAGTGTTTCAGAGGAATTTTTCTATTCTTATTTGATTTTGATTTGGCTTCTTCAGAAGCTAAGCACTGCCATTCTGGTTGGACTTATTTCCCTTATTTGGGGGTATGCATTGGTCTTTGTTGAGTCATTTATCCATTCATAATAGTGTTATCCTCAACTGGGTGGCACAAATGAGTTCTCTGGCTTTGCCAACTCTAACAAATGACCCCAGTGAGAGGCTACAAGGTCACTTGCTTGTAGGTTTCCAGAAACCATTGACTCATGGAGGATAACTTAGACTATCAAACTTGGGTCATTTACTTGTGGTGTTCATATTATAATTCATGTTTGTTCATCTGTAAACATGTAAAAATTCATGTGTCGATATACAGACTTGAATCTTGTTGGCTGTTAACTGAGTAAAGACCCATCCCGAATATGGACAGCTGCATCCCATTGGCTGTAGTCATGAACAGACTAAAATAGGTGGAAGTGAGCTGAATGCTAATCTTTATTACTTCCTGTTCCTGACTGAGACTGTGATGTGATTGGCTGCCTTGAATTCTCAACACTGTATCTTTCCACCATAATTATAGTGGATCTCACAGGAGGACAAAAGATCATAAGAAACTATTATGAGAAATTGCACACTAAAACACTGGAAAAAAGAAGAAATGGATAAATTTCTGAAAACAATTGACTCACTAAAATTTAATTTAAATAGATTGAAGACTGAAGATAGCTCAGTGATAGAGTACTTGCCTCTCAGGCACAAGGGTCTAGGTCTGATCCTTAGTGCAAGTGCAAAAAGCCAAAAGGAATTAATTAGGATGAAATAGTAACTAAGAATCTTACATCTAAAAACACATACAAAACAAAACAAAAGCCTAAAACCTGATGTATAGTCAGCTGGTCTTCTGTGTGTGTGCACACACACAAATATACATAATATATGTATGCACACACACATCCATGCACATGTATTTGACATTGAGGTGTCAGTGTCTGCAGACCAAAGAACAGAATGTTCCACTGGAATGGAAGAGCATGGGGAAGACATGCTAATGATGACAGAATTGGCTATGGGCTATGTATACTGGTGCACCCCTTGACCTCTTCCATTGCTGCTTATGAATCTTCAGCTTTGACATTGTCTTGGAGTTACACTCTGTGGGACCAATTGTCTTTTCATATCAAACAGATGACCAGGTGAATTGAAGCTGTCCTGGAAGACTGTTTGCCATCTCTAACTTAGGCAGCCAGTAGGGCATTCTGAGTGGTGATTCAGGGTGCCTCTTGGCCTTTCAATATCTCTGCTTAGAAGTTTAGAATGGCTTTGGACTGTTCCATTATGCTCAAATCTATATAAAGCAAAAGAATGTAGCAAATGAGGAAACTGAACATATATACTGAGTAAAATAAAAATATTTAGATAATAATTAACAATGTAGTTACAATATAACATCAGGCTGGCTCAGGAGTGCATAGTATTCTGGTTAATACTAAAGAGTCAATTCCAGTAACACTGATTAATCTTACAACTGTCTTTAAATTTTTTCTTTTTGAGTAGACCATGAAGAGAAGGCTCACTTTAAACTTGACAGCCATCACCCTGCCTCTCCCTCTGAAGTGCTAAATCTGGGATTATAGGCTTATGCTCTCTGTCATTTGTTTTTTAAAAAATATTTATTTTATTTATGTGTTTGTGCACTTGTGCATAAGTGCCCGTGGAAGTCAAAGCAGGATTTTGGCATCCCTAGTTAGAGTTCCAGGTGTTTAAGGACTACCTGATGTGTGTGCTTGGGTTCTATGTGCAATCTTTTGACAAATGTAAGGATCCAAAGTGCAGTCTTCTGGCCAAGCAGCAAGAACTCTTAAGCAGTAGCTTCTCCAGTGATAGTTATAGAAAACAGCCAAGAAATTCCCAAAGGAGAGTGAAAACAAACTCTATTGTAAAACCATTCAGAAGATTCTGACATAGGTCTTATCCATAGACACATGCACCTGAAAAGGGGTGGATCATTGCAGTTCATAAAAATATCCAGTAGTAAATATTGGCTTTGCCACTTCTGACTTACGTGACCATAGAAAATTGGTGAACTCTTCCATACTATAAATCATATATCTTAATGGTGGATGACAGTACTCATGTTACAGGACTTTATGAGAACTGAATGCACTGATGTGACGTAAGTTTCCAGAATAATGCTTAAAATACGTGAAAAGCATGCCAGCTGGATGTTTATTATTATTATTATCTATAATCTCCCAGACATCCAGCTTTATCAGGATAATGTGCAATCTAAATGAGATCAGAGCTGTGTCTTCCAATGTGTCAGCAACTCATAGGAACAAAGACTCTTGTAAACTTTCCTTATCACTTATTTTGAGTACTTATCTGTCAGTGACTACTAGTCTCAGTTTATTGAGGGTTAAAGGAGAATGTGCAGCTACATGCCATGAACCTCTGAGTCAACTTTCCATTGAAAGAGTTCAAAAGTAATATAATCATAAACAAGAACATAACTCTTTGCAATATACATGCTCCTATGGCCACAATATCTTCTAATGAAGAAGTAGAGAATGGCCAAGATAGGATGGTTTATTTAAAGTGGTCCAGGATGTCTTTTACAGTTTTTGCTTGCATCAAACTCCAAATTTGTCTTATTAAACATATCAAATCTAAGGAACCTTTGGCATCACATCAAATTTTTCTCAGATAAACTGAACCTTTCTCTAAACAGTAACATCTTCATAGTGACCAAAGCAGTCACAAATATTAACAAGTCAATACCATAATTCTAGAATGAAAATTAACAATAAGCACACATTTGTCAAATCATGATTCTCATAACTTTGTTTTAATCAAAAAACAAGGAAAAGTTACTGTAATAAGTGAGCTATGATTCTTTCTTCTCTCCTATAGTCTAATTGCAATGCTCCTTCTAACTTTCAAAGATAGATTAGACTGTTGTAGTCTCACCAGCAAAGCTTTAGTCCTATTTCTCTCCATAAATCTGGCGGTTCTCTTCCATACCTACAGTGAAGCTTATTGTACTGAGGAGGGCTTCTGACTCACACTGCCTCTACAATAGTGCACAGTTGTTTCAATGAGTCTTCCGCACATAGGAAAGTTTCCGAGGTGCCGGTTTTCCAGGCTTCCATTCCAACAGCAGATGAGTCCTATGCTGGCAAAAACGAGTTCTATGGCCCAAGGTATAGTGTGGATAAACTGCCAAGCATTCAGGTTTTGGCCAGATCCAGAGTGATTAAAACTCACAGAGATCTGGGAAGGTGGTGTAATAGGTTAGTGAAGAAGGTGGGAATCACCAGCCATCATCATAACCTCTCCCCCTTCATAGACGTCAAAGATTCATGAGCACACACTCAGCAATCTCACTGCAGCTCCTGGGGGGAGACCCAGCACTACAGTGTTGTCAGGGCTGGCACTCCTCTGTTCCACAGGAAGTCATCAAGGTTCATTTTCCTTCTGTGATAAAACACAAACATGCCCTCTACCCCATATTAAAATAGGGTCTGGGTCCTTTCCATAATCCAGTGCTAGGGTCTTTCAATTTTACTTTAGTGAAGGTCACTCTGGTGTGAACATGTCCAAATCAATCTACAGCAGATTCATTGGTATCTACATTAAAGAAATTTAGAATAATAAGGGCATGATTTAAGGCATTATGTGGTGTCTGAGAGTGTAATCCCTCTTTTTAAATCTTTTGAAGTTGTGTCTTCAAGAAGCGATGCACACACTCCATAATTCCTTGTCCTTGAGGGTTACAAGGAATGTTTGTTTTATATTCCATTAGAAACAAAATTTCTGAAATTCTTTACTAATATAATTGGATCTATCATCCATCTTCATAATTTTAGTAATTACCATATATGGAAAGCACTTTAAGCAATGAGTTATGACATGCTTAGTGGCTTTTCCAATCTGTACAGTGGCCATCAGGAAACCTGGCTATGTATCAATTGTCATATGTATATATCTTAATTTGCCAAATTTTGTAATATGGGCAATATTCATTTTGCCATAAATGATTATGAAGCAGGCCTTGAAGATTTACTCCTAGATTAGATACAGCTAAATATTATGGGCATATATCACATCAGATAAAAATCTGACAAGAAATTTCTCTTGTTAATTCAAATTGTTTTCGTAAACTTTTACTATTTTGATATTGTAAAGCATGTGATCACTGAGCAAGCTCAACTTGAGATAAAGCGGTCAGATGAGTACATTTGTCAGCTAAATCATTACCTTTATCCAACTGTCCAGAAAGATTTGAATGTGCTCTAATATGACCTACAA
This sequence comes from Ondatra zibethicus, assembly GCA_004026605.1. Classification (NCBI taxonomy): domain Eukaryota; kingdom Metazoa; phylum Chordata; class Mammalia; order Rodentia; family Cricetidae; genus Ondatra; species Ondatra zibethicus. The sequence goes on along the minus strand of PVIU01023940.1, from coordinate 4,219 downwards.
AGCATGGCAATTTTCTTTGACAAATGGCATTTGAATTTTCTGGAATAGTATTTTAACTTGACTATGAGTAGTTCTAATTCAGGGGACCATTTCTATCACCTGAAGTACTTTAAAAATGTAATGACTGAAAATAAATAAATAAAAAATAAAAAAGTAATGACTGTCAGTATATAAATTAAAAGCATTATTTGCAAAAATCTGGAATGCTATAGTAACAGCTCATGGCTCAACTATTGAACTGAGGCTGGATCTGTTTATGCTCCATGTCCTTTATCATCAACATATACTACTCGTCCATTAGAAGAACTATCTGTAAAAATTAACATAGTATGATTTAAGGGATCTTTTACTATAATTTTAGGAAAAATAAAGGAATGTACTTGTGCAAACTGTAGCAATTGATTAACTGGAAGATGATTATCAATTTGGCCTAAATATTGAGCAAACACAAATGCCCAAGAATCATTATTTTGAAATAGCCAATTAACCCGTTGCTTAGTATAAGAGCATTGATCACATTAGCTTCTCTACAAATGTAATCACCTATATTCCATCTGGCTCTTCTGTACTAAACAAACTACTGCTTCAAAATAAGGTTTTAACACTTTGGCTGGGGAAACAGGTAGATGCAACCATAATAATGGTCCTTTTTGCCATAGGACAGCTGTTGAAGTAAGTCTTGTAGACAAAATATTTTCCTGTCAAGGTTTATCATAATTCATACACTATATCTCCTGATTCTGTATTACTTGAGCCAGTACCTGTCTAGCAGCATCTATAAGATGTCTTGGGGAACTTTGAAGAATATCACTGAGGGGCTTAAAATTTCCCTTAGGATTTTAATTAGGGTTTCAACTGTTGAATATCTTCTAACAATTTCTGAAAATCATTCTTAGTTTATAACCTATATTTCCTAATTTACAATTTCTGAGGTATAGTTTCTTTAGTATACCATATATGTCCTAAATACTGAAAAGGCCAGGGCCATTAAACTTTCTCTGGGGGCAATAACTAACACTGCATGTGCAAGACTCTGCTGAAACTGTCCATATGTTGCAAAAAAAACTCCTTTATTTTAGTGGGAAGCAAGATATCATGTATGTAGTGGATAATATAAACTTGTGGAAACTGGTCTCTAATATTTTGAATAGGCTGAGCCACAAATTTCTGGCATAGTGTAGCATTGTTTGCCATACTTAGAGGCAAGACATTCCAATGATATAGTCTCATTGACTCTGAAATTAACTGAAGAAATACTAAATGCAAATCTGTGATAATCTTGTGATGCCAAAGGCATAGTATAAAAACCAATCCTTTAAATCTAAAATAATCTTAGAGTTATCTTTTGGTATGGTTGTAGGGGAAGTCAATCCAGGCTATAAAGCTCCCATTAGTTTCATGGTCTCATTAACCTCTCTTAAATCTTGTATCAATCTCCATTTTCCAGGTTTCTTTTAAATAACAAAAATAGAATTCCAGGGGAAATTGGAGGTTATAATGTGACCATTATCATACTGTTCCTATACTAACCACTGGACAGATTGTAATTTTTCTTCTATTAGAGGTCACTGATTTACCTATACAGGCTTGTCACTTTTCCAAATAATTGGTTCTGCACGAAGTGCAGGATTTTCAGTGACCTCTCTTAAAAATGCCCTAATCCTTGGTGTGGGAGGTCTTTCTGCCAGTGTGTTGCTTTTATTGGTTAATGAATAAAGAACTGCTTTGAGCCTATTGCAGCGAAGAACAAAACTAGGCAGGGAAAGCTAGGCTGTGTGTTGGGAGAAAGAAGGGTGGAGTTAGAAAGAAGCCATGGAGCCACTGGAGACAGACGCTAGGAGCTTTACCCTGTAAGCCACAGCCACGTGGCAATATACAGATTAATAGAATGGGTTAAATTAATATAAGAATTAGCCAATAAGAAGCTAGAGCTAATGAGGCAAGCAGTAATTTAATTAATACAGTTTCTGTGAGATTATTTTGGGTCTAAGCGAGCTGGGTGGCTGAGAACCAATAAGAGGCCTTTCTCCACCAGCAAATCCTGCTCTGGAAGGCCTTTTACTAGGTATGATAGGCTCAATTCTTCCCTCATTATCCATGTCAACCCTTGATTGGGCAACAATCCTTATTGGAGCATTTGATTAGCAATAATTACATTGCAGATATATAAATATACTCCCAATTGGGCCATACTGTCTTGACCCCACAAAGTTATAGGTAAGAGAGGGACAATGTATGGCCAAAAAAAATCTGGCAGGGGATTCCCTTGGGCATCTCTCTTTGATCAGCATTCATTAGTTCAATGCTCTTTTCTCCTGCATCTTGAGTCAATCCCAATGACTTCCTTGCCCCAGGGCTTGCTATTCAATCAGGACACTGCTTGATATGATGCCCATAAAACTACACTCAAAGCCAGCTTCAGGAGGCCTTACAGCCCTCCTAATCCCTGGGCCTTGATTTCGTTCTTGAGAGAGAACATCTTTAACTGTCTTTCCTTGTAAAGTAAAAGATATAGCTAGTCCCTGTACATATGATGGGCCATTATCTGTACAAATTCTAATATAATCAGAGGTGTCACCTTTCTTTCTACAAGGTCTTAAAGAGGCTTTAGATATTGCAATAGCATTCTCAAAGGCTAGGTGTTTATCAAAAGTCTTGCTTCTGTATTTCCAATCAACTTACTTGATGCCTGCAACAGCCTGGAGACAAAGTCCTGAAACAACTCAGCAGGCCCCTGTCTCATATTAGACAAGTCCTAAGTCTGCTCTTTACAAAACAGAAGTTTATTCCAGGTCTTTGGTGCAGCTGCATTAATTTGTACATATGCTCCTGTATCAAAGTTTAACTGCTGATCTGTTCCTCTGTAAGTTCCTTCTCCTCCAAGCATATCATAAGAAATAACAATTTTTTGGGCCCTATTTCTCCCAGTTGTGTCTTGACATTGTTCTGTAAAATTGGTTTTCTGCAACAGATAGTCCCTTCCTGACTGAAAAGCTTTGGCCAATTGTTTTTATTTCTCTGGGCTTCAAGAGCCATATTCTTCAGCAGCATTTTTGTAAAAGGAAAAATTGGATCATATTGTACCCAAGCTGCTTTTAATTCTTTGAGTAGTTTGAATGAGATTGGGGCATGTACCCTGCTTGTATTTCCTCGAGCATCTTTTTGATGTATTATAGGAAACATTTGAAACTCTTGCAATCCTTTCCTCTGTGAGCAGCCTCTCTGAAGCTAGCATGCAAGAGTGACACATAATTAATGCTAAGAGTTTACCCAACTCCTTGAAGTCTCCGCATTGTAGGCAGACTTCTAATAGGTATGAAATTACAGAATCAGCCTTTGCAGAACCCAAAGCATTGTTCATTGAAATCTTGAAAACATGTCTATTGTATGGTGTACGTATTTGAATTGTCCAAATTCTGTGACATGAAACAAATCCATTTGGCAAATATCACTTCTTTGTATACCTTTATTGTTACTTCTTGCAGGCAGTAGAGATTGGTTATAAAAGGAACAAGTGGGATTTTTGTTTGTTTGTTTGTTTTTTTGATACCGGGCTTCTCTGTAGTTTTGGAGCCTGTCCTGGAACTAACTCTTATAGACCAGGCTGACGTTAAACTCACAGAAATCTGCCTGCCTCTGCCTCCTGATTGTTGGGATTAAAGGCCTGCACTACTGCCACCAGGATGGAAAATCCCATTTTTAAACCCTTGCTATTTACATTGTTTTTAATGAGATTCTGAGGCCTGCAGCACACTTTCTATTAATAACTGATCAATTTCATGATTACCTTGTGCTACATGACCTGTAAGATCCATATTGAATCTGATGCATGTTATATATATGGGATGAATTCTATTCTTGATTATGTCCTGTAATTTTATAAATAATGAAGTTAATTCTGTTTTATCAGAAATATATTTAGAAGTTTTAATATGTTAAACAACTCTTCCTGAACATTCAGAGCCATTAACTATATTTAGGCTTTCTGTTAAATCCATTAGTATCATAAGAATGGCATACAACAGGATCCAACATTCTGCTGTTTACAAGAAACACACCTCAACCACAAAGACAGACATTATCTCAGAGTAAAGGGTTGGGAAAAGGTTTTTCAATCAAACGGCCCTAAGAAACAAGCAGGTGTGGCTATACTTATATCTAACAAAATCGACTTCAAACTAAAATCAATCAGAAGAGACGGAGATGGACACTTCATACT
>PVIU01023939.1:0-26444 GCA_004026605.1 Ondatra zibethicus | reverse complement strand
GAATCCCCCAGTGAGGGGCTGGGGTGTGGCTCAGTGGTAGAGCCCCTGCCTAGAATCCCCCAGTGAGGGGCTGGGGTGTGGCTCAGTGGTAGAGCACCTGCCTAGAATCCCCCAGTGAGGGGCTGGGGTGTGGCTCAGTGGTAGAGCCCCTGCCTAGAATCCCCCAGTGAGGGGCTGGGGTGTGGCTCAGTGGTAGAGCCCCTGCCTAGAATCCCCCAGTGAGGGGCTGGGGTGTGGCTCAGTGGTAGAACACCTGCCTAGAATCCCCCAGCGACTGGCTGGGAACATGGCTCAGTGGTAGAGTGTCTGTCTAGCTGTGGTTGAGGGCCCTGGGTTGAGCCCCAGTTCTTGGGGGCTGGAAGGACTTCTTAATTAAAAGTGATGAAATGGATGAATCTGAAGTTTAACCTTTCTAAACAACATCATCTCTTCTTAAAAATAACCCTCAAAGTTACGCCCCGACACAAACACCATAAGGGATGTAGTTATCAGGTGACAATTCTGACAGGAGGAAGCAAAGCTCTCTCCCTACTCATTAGTCAAAGAAACACACATTCGCAGGAGACAACTCTGCTATCTTGTTTCTTAGGGCTCATGTGCTAAAGGAACAGTTTGGGCTGTCCATATCTGTATGGCACTGCTGTGTATGGTGGCCCAGTCAAGACTCCCACAGTTCTCTCGCCAATATTGAGTCATCTTCTCCCCTAGTTCCAGGTGTCTACTCCTAGGTCAGGGCCGACAGCCTGGCCTGTCCCTTCCTATGTCTAGAGTCTTGTCTCCAACATGGCACCCAGCCTCCTGCACCTGGCCAGACACTCAGGATTTAAATTGACCCACTAAGTTAGCCCCTCACTGGGTGATGCTCCACGGTATTTGCTCCTCCTGCTCCTGAGGTAACCCTGGTGACGCTGTGGGGGATGGAGTGTGAGCACAGTGCTGTCGTCCACCTTGAACCTGAGGAAAGCATGGCACCAACCGCTTGCTAATCCCCAAGGAGAAGGCTGGAGTCACCCAGGGTGCCCTGCCGGGCCCTCAGGATAGCCCACTGTTGAACCATGTAACTGGGTGCATGTTCTGTTAGACTTGTGCTATGGACCGATTGCATTTAGGGAGAGTGAACAGATAGAGGTTTAAGATGCTTATGGCTATATTTAATAATGCACACACGTGCTTGTTCAAGTCGAGTGAGCCCACCATGTACACAGGGAACAAGGTCAGCCTCCCGAGGATTTCAGGGAGACCTAGGGAAGGAACCCTAGATAGTCACTGAAGACTCTAGAGCAGGGATGTAGCTTGACTACCCCCCAGGGCACACAGTGTCCATGAATCCAGTGTCAGGAAGCCCAAGAAGCATGGCAAGACTCCAGAGCCAACCTGCTGGAAGGTGCTCTGGCTGCTGTTGAACCCCAGAAACCAACATTCTGCACAGAACCTACAAAGGCCTCATATCTCCTCACATGCCATCAAAACAAGGGCTTTCAAGGAGCCAGGAAAGTAGATTACCAAGACGACAGCCATAGGAGCAAGCCCACAGTGACCAGCATTATTATCATAATAAAGTCCACAAATAAAAGGGAAAAGAGAAACAGAAAAGAAAAAAATCAGAATTAGTGAGATGATGAATGAAATAGAGACAAACAGAAACCACGAAAACCAGAGCCTCTCTTGTTAAGTTAATACACATGTAATGAGCAATGAGCAGTAAGTCCTTGGGGACCATCTGACAGATGGCACCAGGACAACTCTCTGGTGATCTGGACAAAGACGGATTTAGGCCTTCACTCTGAACTCACACAGCGAAGACTATCGAGGGAGGGTCTGCAGCTTCAAACCAGAAGGAATCAGCTGGCATAGCCCGGAAGCAAATAGGATTATTTATCAACTCACTAAGGAACCTTCGAAGCCTGAGCCAGGCCTGTCGGTGCAGGCTGTCACAACAGCCACTTGCGAGGCAGAAGCAGTGGAGAGCTCAAGTTGAAGGCCATTCGGGGTGACTTTGTGAGATACTATCTCCCTGCAGTGAGCTCTTACAGCAGGATGGGAACTGGAGGCTGAGCCCCTTATGCTGCTCACAGGCCAGCTAGCCTGGGTACCCACCGGTGAGCAGAGACCCTCCCTCAGACTGGTGGAAGGTGACGACCAGCACAGAGATGGTCCTCTGACCTTCACGAGTACATTATGACATGTGTCTATGCACACAAGCACATGCTCACACACATATCATACATATGTGTATCACACACACGTGTTTTACATGTCATACACACATCACATACATGTCTGTACATACAAAGGTTTTTTTTTTAAAAAGAAGAATCATGGGATCTAATTGCTGACTTCATAGGCTAAGAGACGCTCTCACACTCTGCCTCAGGTCATTCACAAACTAGTTCTCTCCCCAACCACTTTTCTGGGTCCGACGAAGACCCAGAAGCTCAGGGGCCAGTGTGTAAGATAGGTCCTGAGCTGGGACAAAGGAATGGCTTCAAAGGGGATTCCCCACAGCTGAGGGCTGACTACAGGACTAAGCCTGGGTGGCAGTCAGGTCTGGAACTCCCACAGGGAACATGGCATGGAACCCTGAAGGGTCAGGCTTCTTGTCCCAGGTTAGGTAGAACTGAAAGGTGTCCATCTAGTGAGCATGGCCTTGGCAGCAAGTAGAGGGAGTCAGGGCCTAGAATTGGGGCAAAGGGACCGAGGCTGTGGCTCTCCCAAGAGTCCTCACCCCCAGCTTGTCTCTCAGCTGCTCTAGGGACCGTGACTTGTGGTAGAGAGCTGCCCTGGGCAGTGTCAATGTCCTCAGCATAGCCCAGCTCCCTCGAGGTCTCTGAAGTGTAGTCCAGACCCAGAACTGCCTTGATACCCTGTGGATGTGATGGAAGCGCCCCTGTACCTGCTTCCACTCTCGGCACTCCCTGGCTTCCATCCACTGGCACCTCCTCCAGAGCCAGGGTGACCCTTGCCTCTGGCCCCACACCTCCATCTGAGCTTAACACCAGCCTGCTAGCTATGCCCCCAGACCTGCTCCAATGATGTGCCTCCCCTCTGGTCACCTTTCCCCCTTCTTGCTGACTCACTGTCACCCAGCCCTTCTCTGGGCTCTAGGCACCATGGAGATAGAGCCTTGCGCAGCTCTAGTCTTGTTCTCTTTTCACCTTCTGTTTTGGAGATGCCAAGGAGCAAACCCCAAGCCCACATATGCCTGACAAGCACTTCCCCTCTGAGCCACAGCCCTAGACCTTGAGTCATATCCTGAGTTTCCCTTGGCTGAGGGTCCCCATGACCCCACACGGCTCTGCAGAGACTGAGTAACTGCTTCGTTCCCCAGCCACGTGAAGCTGCTCGGCTGAATGCCTTGTTTCCTTTCCTTCCTGGCATGTCTGTAAACTTTGCTGGGTAGCTGGAGCCAAGTACCCAATTAGGGATTTCTCTCCAGTTTCATTCAGCCCATAATTGAAGTGGGAGCGCCTTCGCGCCTGACACATCAAACAAGCGGGCACCCTGGAACCCCAGCTTGGAGACGCCGGGCAGCCCTGACCTCCCCACCTCTGACCTGCAACAGCAAGTGTTCACCAGTCAAATGAGATCAGGGCCCTTCAGCTAGGGGTCCCCATGGGAAGTCATCCAGGCCTAGCTTGGCAGCTACCATCTGCCCTTAGTTTCTTGTCTTGGAGAGAGGGTGACATGCTCACCTGCCTTCCTGGGCTGTCACAAGGCTGACCTTAGTAGCTAGTCTGCACTCCTTGACTGTGGCACATGCTCTATATTCTGTGCCACGAAAATAAAGATTATGGTATGGAGTCCATCGGAGTTGGGGCCACTATGGGGTCCTGAGGTTGTGGGGTCCCTCTGAGTTGACATAGATAGAGAGGGAAAGTCACCCACCTCTCCCAGGAGCCTGCACCGGGCCGTATCCTCTGTCTCTCCGCACTGAGCAGCAGCACCCTCCGTCCCCAGCTGTCTAAGGCTGTAATTAACTCAGTGATTTAGTGATCTTACAGCGGTGCTCTGCCTCCACGACAGCCTGGCTTTAGAATGTTCCCGTCACCCTGATAGGTCCCCAATGCCTTTGCAATCCTCCCTGCTCCCACTCACAGCCCCAGGCAATCACTGATCTTTCTTCTGTTGATTTGTCTTTTCAGAACATTTGTCTAAATGGAACCTTACACTACACAGGCCTTTGTTCTGGCTTCTGCTGCTGAGTGTAATACTTTGGAGATTCAGCTATGTCTTGCATATATATATCCATATTCCTTTCTATGGCTGAGTAATATTCCACAATGTGGATGGCACATGTGTTAGGGATCAAGTCATTGATGGTGGACATTGGGTTGTGTCCACTTTGGGCCTCTGTGAGTCATGCTGCTGTGGACATTGGAGATAGTGCCCATGTCTTATGTGTAGAAAGGGATTTCTGGGTTACCTGGTACATTTATCACTTTTGTAAGGAATGACCTAGTTGTTTTCCAAAGTGGTTGTACCAGTTGACATCCCCTTATGAGGGTCCCCCGCATGTACTCACCATCCTCCCTGCCATTTGTCTTTCCTGGCTTCTTGATGACAACATCCTCTGTGGGTGCATTTCCCTAATGACTAATGATTCGGAGCTCATTTCTGCAGCTTATTAGCCATTCATACATCTTCCTCGCTGAGATGCCTCTTACATCGGTGCCCAGTTTTTAATTGGATTGTTTGTCTTCTAATCATTTTCTTAATGCTTTCGTCTGATAAGCAGCGTTTTTAATTTTGATGAAGTGTAATTTATCAGCTCTTCCTTCCATGGCAGGCGCTTGGTCCTGGGGACTTCGATCACCCCAGCTCTATGGTTGCCCATGGTTTTCCAGAAGGGCTCAGTTTTAGACCCTGTGCCTCACCCTGTTAGTGTTGGGATGATGGAATCCAGCTTCATTCATCTTCTTTGGTCCTTAGTCGTCCCACCATGATAGGCTGCTTTCTACTGCTATGGTAAACACCATGACCAAAGCGATTTGGGAAGGGATGGGGTTGCCAACTCTTCCCATCCTGGCAACCCCATCCCTTGTCACACTTGAAACAGAGGCCATGGTCTTGGACCTCTTCTGGAGGATTGCCTGCCCTTTCATGTGTTTTCCTGGGTCAGCTGCCTCTTTCTTCTTGCTTCTTTGTAAAGAGGTGTAGTGTGTAACTTTTCCTGGGGAGTCTATTTCTGTTCACCCCAAATTCAGGTGCCAATAACAGACCAGAGAGATAATTCCATCCAAGTCCAGCTTGGTGAACCATTGAGTGTATTGGGGTTCCTTACAGGCATGTGGATGTGGGGTTGCTTATAATGGGTGATAAGCTGCTGACAGAAGTGTGGGTGACTCCAACATCTGGCCCACCCCAGCATGCTGATGACTCTTGCCAGCTGTGCCCCTGGGGCTTTCAGCACAACTTGCAAGCGACTTCACTGAAGAGTCTTCCCCACCCCGCCCCCGCAACTGTTTACTACTCATAAAACCTTGAGGAGGGGTGAGCCATTGCGCTATCCCCCTCTATGTGGGGACATAGAGAGCCTCTTGAGGAACACTACAACCCATCTGATTTCAAGATGCCCAGGTCCATGTCTGTCACCTCCTCGGCCCACTGTAACATGCGCTTTCTGGCCAAGCTTCAAATTTCCGAATCTCCCTGCTCTTCTCTTCTTTGTTCCTGCTCACGCTGCAGACTCAGCTGACAATAGCAATATCCGTGCCAGTCCAAATGCCATGCTGCCTTGAGATTTCCTCCAGATTCTACTCAGCCCAGCACCCAAAACTCCACCTCCTGCACAGTAGACCCTCTGCTGTGATAGAAGGAGACAGAGTGGAGGAGACCATGACACACAGATCTGTCAGCCCCAGCAGGATACCCAGGACGCAGGGTTCCTGCTCTTCACGTCCACTGGGACCCTCGGGGTGCTATGTGTGTTATTGCTGGAAAAGAACAGGTGGTTCTTATTAAAATGCTGAGAACTGAAAAGACTTCAGGGAGCCTTGGGCAGTGTTTGAAAGGGTGGGATCAAGGTCGGTAGAAGGCTGGGAGATAGTCCCGCTGGAAAACTCTTACCTTGCCAGCAGCATGAGGTCAATCCTCAGAACCCATATTTTCAAATCTGAGCATGTTCCCATGAGCATGATTCCAGTATCGAGGAGATGGAGACACGTGGGTCCCTGGGACTCTGACCAGCCAGCCAACCCTCCTGGTGGCTCCAAGCCATAAGAGACTGACCTTTTTTTTTTTTAATGTTTTGACTTATATTTTTATTTTGTATGCATCTGTCTGTGTGTGGGGTGGTGCATGTGGAAGTTATAGGACAGCTTTCACGGGTCAGTTCTCTCTGTCTTGTGAGCCCCAAGAATCTAACTCAGATCAAAATGTAAACAAATGAAGAACAACATCCATGGGTGTCCTTGACCTATACATACATGTGTGTGTTTGTACATGCACACATGTGCAGGACATGCATATGTCTGTGCATGCACACACGTGTGCATGAATACATTCAACAGAGTTAGCAGACCCCTATTCCTGCTCTATCTAATAGAATCCAGGCAACCTGGAACTCGGTCCCAGCTCTGGCTGTGTTTAGCCATCAACATGTTACAACATTCATGCCGCCATAGGCTGAGGCTATCAGCCCCCCTCTGGACTCCAGGCCATGGAGAGCAGGAGGGCCGCATTTGCTGCCTCTCTTTGAAAGCTGATGATTTCCAACCAAGCCAGTCTGTGTCCTCTCTTCCAGGCTAGTGTGTGGCAGGAAGACAGTAATCCCCAGCTCCTCTCTTCTTACCTGGGGCTCCTCTCTGGCCTAACTGTGACCTTCCTCTGGGTCTGCCTTACCACCCAGTGTCTCCAAGGTCTCAGTTGCTGCCCAATCCTAGCATCCTTCCAACACCTTCTCCGAGCTGCTCTGGCTGCTGAATTGGTTCTGTAGGTTTTTCTTTAATCTGCTGTCTGAAGAATTGGTTCCATTCAAGTCCGAGGCCGTCACATGCATTAGCATGTATTTAATAGACTACTACTCAAGGAGGGGGGCACAAAGGAGACTTAAAGCTTGTCTCACCAAGAGCAGACAGATTGACTCGAGAATGACTTGGTCAATAAAAGATGAGCTCTGAACACCGCCCCCCCCCCCAAAGGGAGCTCGCCTTCCAGGGAATTATGGTTTCTGTAACCCAGTGTCAGAAATTAATAATACATCCAGTGTGCAGAACGGATTGCCAGCTTTCAGCCACAAGTAGACGCGAGTCCAGCGCTGTGGCTCTTATGTGACTTGTCCTTGCTGCCTCTGCACACTGCCTCCATCAGAGCTTCTGTCCTGTCCAGAGGACAGCAAGCCACCCTCCCAGTCCCAGTCTTCTCTTGGCAGACAGCCTGCCTTGCATGTCTGTGGAAGGAGTCTCTTGAAGTTTGCGTTGAAACAGCTGTGTTCTCATGCTTTGTGATGTGATTCTCTGCTTCAAGTGTATTTGGCTAGGCAGGGAAATGGAGGGAATGTGTACACACCTGTGATGGAGTCATGTCTATTGGTTTCTGGTTATCTGTATGTGTGAGACCTTTCTTTGAAAGCTGTGGTTCCCCTAGAAGGCATGAACAGGCTACGTGAGTGTGTGCATGCGTGTGCTGTCTGTCTGTCTACACATGCATATATGTATATGCACATATGAATGTAGTCACTAGAAGAAGATGTCCAATCTCTTCCTTCAATATGCTCCACTTAATTGTTCATTGTGATGCGCAATCTCTCAAGAACGTGGAGCCAGGCTGGCAACCAGCAAGCACCAGTATTCCTCCAGTCTCCACCCCTCACAGCCACACCTGACTTTGTACGTGAGTGCTGGGTCTTTGAAACCAGGTCCTCACGCTGCCGTCTGTCTCCCCAACTCCATGATATACTTTGTCCCTCACCTGCCTCACTATCCAGCCTCTTGGCAGCAGGAATATGCGAGTCGACACCAGGCAGCCCTATCTGAGCCTCCCTTAGACCCCATCCTCCTTCACTAGCAACATAGGAGCCCACATGCTTCTGTTTTGGATATTCTGGAACCTCCGTTCCAGCACTCAGCCTCTATTCCAGCCCAGCCAGAGCCCTTGCAGTAGAAGGCAGCAGTGCATGCAGGAGGCTCGCAGCCTGAGAGCTCTGTCTGCCAGTGTGTTGCTAAAGTTCCTTTCCAGGGACTCATAAGCAGCATCTGCCCCTTCTCCTGAGAGCACAGTGACAAACTGAGGCACAGCTCTAACAAGGTTCACTCTGGAGGCCCAATGAATTTATTGAGCTTTCTTGAAGAGAACGGGTTAAGGGCTGCCTACAGGGGTGTGGGTGCTTGTCCCCCAACTGACTACACTGAAAAACCTTACCCTGCCCGGATGAGAGCTTCTCCTTAGCCACAGAGATGGATTCCTTCCTCTGCTTGCCTTCCCCAGCCCATATACTTTAGCCCAGTGGTTCCCAGCCTTCCTACTGTGACCTTTTAATACAGTCCCTCATGTTGTGGTGACCCCCAACCATAAAATTATTTCATTACTACTTCATCGCTGTAATTTTGCTACTGTTGTGAATAGCAATGTAAATATCTGATATGCAGGTCGAGAGCAGCTGCTCTAGCCCCTCCCTGAGCTCAAGTGCAATTAAGGCAGCGTTGCATATAACAGGTGGTAGGGTGCAACTGGATTCTCAGGTGAGGATCTCATGGCCCTCCCCATCACTGGGATGAGCCTTTGAAGGGGTCACTGCTGAACTTCCCATGATGGCAGTTATTGAACTTAGAGGACAGTCGCTCAAAACAGCCAGGCAGCTGGATCTCTGTTCACCCAACTGCTGTGGGCTCAGTCTTCCATCACCAAAGTTGATCCCACAATCTATGGTTTTTCTCTGGGTCCCCAATCCCTCTGCCTATCTTGGAGTGGAGATGACCTCCCTCAAGCTACAACCTGAATATAGCCCTGACCTCTTAGAACTGCCCAAAGGAGATCCAGTGGGGAGGGGTCATCAGCTCAGAAACCAGGGAGCACGCATGCTCACAAGGAATGTGTGCCCTATGGCTGCCAGAGTCACCATACCCAGGACAGGAGTTGCTGGACTGCATTCCAAGAATGGCTTCCTTGGGGCTGCTCCCATCTGGCCCTCTGTGTTACCCAACTGTGGTATGTCTTTGATCCCCCCCCACCCCACAACTCACTCTTCTCATCTGTTGCCAGCCTCCCTGCCAGGGCTTCCCAATGCAGAGCCCCCTAAAGAGAAACTTGGCATTTAGAGCCAAGGCAGGAGCCCAGCTCTTAGGCTGGCTGCCCTTGTGTAAGACACCAGCTTGTGGTCCAGTGGCCTGTCAAGAGTCTCATGTGCTGCCAGCGGAGGCTATGGGTGGAAAACAGTCCTGGAGCAGTACTGGCTGGCATCTCACCCTCTGCAATGCATCTTATACCCTGCAGAGCTTTCCAGCAGTAGACTTGCACACAAGTGCCCTCAACCAGCCAGGCCTTGCTCTACCCTTTTCCTCCTTTTTTGGTTCGTTGTTTTGTTTTGTTTTGTTTTTTTGCGGGGGGGGAGGTTATTTTGTTTTTTTCCTTTGAGACATGTAATCTAGACTGGCCTTGAACTTGTGATCTTTCTGATTCTACCACTCAAGTGCTGAGATTACAGGTGTGCACTCACATGTCTGGTTTATACCGTGCTGCGTATTAAACCCAGAACTTCATGCATGCTAGGCAAGTGCTCTACCAACTAAACCACATTCCCAGCCTTCCTCTCTACCTTCTAATGGCCTGTGTGTCCAAGGCCTTCCGGTCCTGGCTTCCTGGTACTAGAGACCTTCAAGTGGGATCACAGGTTGCTCCGGGCCACACAGCCCCAGTGTCTAAGGAGAGTGTGGGCCTACCTACTCTTCTACTCATCAGCTCATTTGATGCTGCTGAGCTTCTTACAGTGACCTTGTGTCCCAGGCACTGTGGGTGCTGGGCTTGCCCCAAGGGAGACCCAGGCTCTGCCTCCAGGGACTTGTACAGTGGAGGAAGTAGACCCTCAGCCAGACAGGGTAGCACACGTGTCCACCAGAGGTGCAGAAGCTCAAGGGAGGCCAGGAAGGAAGGCACTTGGAGGTGGTGGGGCTTGTTATAGAAGTATGCCACCGAGCACGGTCCCTTATCGGAGGCAGAAGTCCAGAGCCACTTGTAGCATGGTAGAGAACTATATGGTCCACGCGTGTGCGGGTGAACCTGTCGCACACAGTAAAGTGGTGGAAGCCAGGACAGCACTTAGGGCTGGGTTTCCACATCAGTGGAAGGAAAGGAAACCCCACCTCACCCCCTGCATCTGGTCAGGAGGGCAGTCAGCTCTAGCAGGGGGAGTATCAAGCATCTGATTGGGGGCCCCTGGGTCAGTCCTGGGTCTGCAGGAATCCAAGGGAGCTTTGTTCCCTGGGACAAAGGCTGCAAGGATGGCCAGATGGCAGGGGCTGTAGCCTAGAGCAACTTTGGTTGCTGGCATGGGGGCTCTCCATTTAGGTGGTAACTGGCATGTGTGCAATAGAGCAGGAAGCAAGGGTTCATCCCTTAGGACTCGGGCACACCTGCTGCGGGGTCATGTTGATGTACCCAGGCCAAGTTCCCTATGTGCCAGATGGGCTGGGGGAGGGAGGCCTGTTGGGTGCTTATAGCCAACTGAGGATCCATGTTGAGGAACACGTTCACCAGCTACACATGGAGCTGCATGTAGTTTGACCCCAACTCCTGACCCTTGTTTTCCTGAGCTAGAAGTAATACAGCATTGTGCATGACCCGTGCTTGTCACTGAAGGGGCCTCTCTTGGGCACCTCAGGCTTGTGTCACAGGTCAGAGAGGTTTATTGGAGGAAGGGTCCATGTCGGGGAAGAAGGGCTGGCTGATGACTCAACAGGTTGAGCCATAAAGTGGAGCCAGCAATAGGAGACGTGTAGGACCATGTAGCTTTAGCCTTGCTAGCTAGTAGCCAGGGGTCTTTCTGAGCCAAGGCCGAGTTGCTGACGGAAGCCCCTTGCCCAAACTCCAGGGCGGTACCTGAAGTAGTATCATCTGGTACCCAGTATGTTTGTGGATGTCTCTCAGGGATTCCATGATCCTGAAGTTCCACCAGGTTGGGTAATATTGATCCTGCAGGCCTCTGGTTTGTCTCCACATCTATCAGCCCGTGTCGTGTCCCTCCCACCCTGGAGGACAGCAGACACCAGGGGCTGCTGATCCTCCACTGGGAAGAGTGCTGCCACAAGGAGTATGCAGCCTGGCGTTGCAGGGCCTCTCTTGCTCTGTCCCTGGGGAGGGGGAGGGAGTCTTACAAGAACGAATATGATATCAGCGCCCGCTTGTCACCCCGGGACTCTCCCACCCTGTAATCTGGTGGGCTGTAATTGCCAGTGTCTTTTCAAATCATTTTTGTGCAAGGTGACAAGCTGCTTGCTGGAGTGAGCAGTTAATCACACAGAGATACCCCGTTTGAAAGGCGCTCAGAGCTTACCCAGGGGCGGCTGCCAGCAGCCAGGCGGGTGCACACAGTCTGCTCATCTGCATATAATTCCAGGGCGAGCAAGCCTCGCTGAGGCTGGTGTAAACCATGCAATTTCCGGCCCAGCGGGGGACACAGGCTGGTGGTGGGGACCAAACCTCAGGGCCTGTGGCATCAGTAGAGTTAAAGCAACCCCATCTCCATAGGGCAGCAGGAGACCTGATTAGCAGGTGGTGGTGACCTAGCCACTTTGGGAACCGCAGTCCCCTATCTTTGACCAGATACCCTACCTGCCGCTCTGCAGGGTGACTTCAGGGAAGGAGGACCCCAAAAGTATCCTAGTTGATATGGCACATCACCTCCACCCGCCAGCCATTCCGTTGTTTGGTTGCTTGAAGTTTGGGTTTGGGGTGGGCTAATAACCTTTGCTGTTCTATGCCACTCCACCTTCCTCCATGTGGTGTCCCAGAGGGTTGAGCCCATAGTGTCTCAGCAGGCCCTAGGTCAGTTCTCTGGGACATCTCCTTCTGCCACTCTCTCCAGGAAGCCACAGGGAGCAGGGCACAGACATTCCTGTCACAGCCACAGTGGTGCCTGGCCTCCACAGCTGCTAATAAAATTGCATAAATATTTGATGACTAATTATTAAATATTTAAAAATGTAAAACTGGAATGGTTTGGAAGTTAGCATGGCATGAATAATTCAGTCCTTAGATGCGCATCATCTTTGGGTCTGAACAGGGCCAGCACCTCCAGTGCGTGATGTAGCCGGAGACAAAAGTCCCAGGGACTTCTGGCTAGCCACCAGTCCCCATGCCTAGAAGCAGAGACTCAGGCAGAGTCCCTGTCGTCACACTGCAGGACAAGTCTCAACCTGTAAAGTGAGGAGGGAGCTTATATGGAATTCTGAGCTGCCAGACTGGACCGTGGCAAAGCAGAGAAGGTCCCTTTCCTTTGGTGAGCCTAAAACACCATCCCTTCTGGTCAGTGTTCATGTGTCTAAAGAGACCAAATTCCAAGTATTGTCCAGTCACTTGACCAGACGCAGGAGAGAGTCCAACCATGGTGCACAGGGATCCCTCCCAGGGGAGACAGGAATAGACTCCAGGCACAGTCAGAGCATCAGGAGAAGCTTAGACCATGACTTTCTCTGTCTACTGCTTCATCTTCAAGGCTGGGTGAGCTGGAAACAGCACCTCTGCCTGACTGCCTGAGGTTAGAGGGCCGAAGCTGTGCTCATTGTAGCCTGTGATATTCTAGTGCCATGGTGATTTTTCCAAGGCCTGAAAATCCCAGCTTTGGTTAAGTGGATTTTATTCCCTTCAGAAGGGAAAATGGCTCTGCCCAAATCCCCAAAGGAATGTCCAAAAAGCTGCTTCTAGCTTTTAATCAGGAGATGCAGGGGCACGGGGGCATTGACAGTTGCTGCTCCATTGGACCACACCCTCCTTTTTGCTCCTACCCCACAGTATTATAGCTGGGAAGGAGGGGAGAGCCCATCTGCAAACGTGGGAGCCAGAGAAAAGGGCCACATAGCCCTGGGCATCCTGGTGATGTCATGTCATCCGCACCTGTCATCTCCCTTGAGTGACATTCAGTTACTGTGAGGGTAGCATGCATTCCCTGCTGGCCTGTGTGTGAGCATGTTTGCTTCCCTGTGAGAGAACTAGGCTGCATTTCCTTCCGCATGCTCACCCTCGTTGTTTCCATTGAGTGTTAATGTGGTCACGGATCGCCTCAGTTCCCTTTCCATGACACTCAGACCTGCACTTCTGTGCCTAGCCCACCATGGTCGTTTGAGTGAGAACAAATCTAATAGGTGAATATGTTTGAATACTTGGTCCCCAGTTAGTGGAACTGTTTGGAAAAGATTAAGAAGTGACCTTGCTAGAGGAGGTGTGTCACTGGGATAGGCTCTGAGCCCACACCAGGCCCAGGTCTTTCTCTGCCTTCCTCTGGCTGATCAGATGTAAGCTCTCAGCTACTCTAGTGCCATGCTTGCCTGCCTGCCTGGAACCATACTTCTTGCCTTGATGATTGTGGACTGAAACTGTAATCAGGACCCCATGAAATACTTTAGTTTATGAGTTGCCTTGGTCATGGTGTCTCCTCACAGCAATAGAACAGTGACAAAGACACTCTCTAGCTGCATGACTGTCTCTAGCTTCTCAGCAGAAGGGAAAGCTGCCTTCTCTTTCTCCAGCCTGAGTATGCTCTGGTGTGTGCGTACACATGCATGCACACCCACACATACATACATATGCGCATCCCTCTCCACACATGGCTCTGGTGAGAGCCGTGTTGAGTCACTGATGCGCTGACATTCTCATCTTGCCTACCTGGCATGGAGGTGAGGATGCTACCTTTGTGGTGTGTTCTTTCACATGTTTGGTTTTCTATGCTGGCCGACATGCCCAACCTTCTGGAACTCTCTGGAGGGGCTGTCAGTGTTCTCTCAGTGCTTTGAGACGCACTGGGCCATCTGTCAGCTCTGCTCGGATTCTTGTCCTTGGCTAGTCCTCTTGGGGCCACAGCCTGGGATCAGAACACAGCGTGCTCTGCTCTGATGGGGATTGTGTAGGCTCTTGCTGCCACCACAGGTCCCTGCCCTGATGGTCCCCACAGTCATGCAGGTGCCTCCTTCCCCCCTTTCCTGTTCGCTCATCGTGTCTCTTGCCTGAGCCAAGAAGGTCCAGTGCTCTGTGATGCTGTTTGCTGGGCCCTGAAGTGGGTGTACCATTCCAGACGGGACTCTGGCAGGCCTGTCTCCCACACTGTGACTATAACCCAGAGCCTTGCCCAGCCTCTCAGTTCCTTAGGAACTTGACATGGTGTTTTGTTTTTTTTAAATTTGGGCTTTGAAACAGGCTAGCCATAACTCACTATGTAGCCAAGGATGATTTTAGCTTCTGATCCTCCTGCCTCTACCTTCCAGGTGTTAGGATTGCAGGCATTTACCGCTGTGCAGTGCTGGGGATCAGGCCCAGGCCTCATGCATGCCAAGCAAGACTCCTGGTTGAATCACATCACTAGCCCCTCAGGAGTTCTCTTTGGAGGGTCTGTGTTTCTCTCTCCAAAGAGAAAACAGTTGGGCTTTCCGTTGTCCTCCTGCAGAGCTGACCCCAGGCTCGTAGGGGTTGGCCCTGTTGTGACCCAAAGCTGCTGCAGCCTGCTGAAGGTGAGCATTCAGATCCAGGACTGACAGCAGGCGAGCTGCTGTGATGAAGCACTGACCAAAAGCAGCCTGGGGAGGGAAGCGCTCATTTATTTGCCCTACGGGTGGCAGTCCATCACCAAGAGGTACCAAGTCAGGGCCTGAAGCAGAGGAAGCCTACTGACTACTTTATTCTCTTGAGCTTGCTCGGCTACCTTCTTATATATCCCAGACCCACCTGCCCTGGGATGGCACCACCTACAGTGGACTAGCCCTCCCCTGTGCATTCACCATCAAGACAGCGTTCCACAGACATGCCCATAGGCCAGGCTCAAGGAGGCAGTTTCTCAACTCAACTGAGGTTCCCTCTTCTAAAATTTGTAAGTTTTCAAAAACCAACCAGCCAGCATAGGGCATGGAGAAGTGGATCGGCGGTTAAGAGCACACACCTTCTGGAGAATCTGAATTCAATTCCCAGCACCCACATCAGGCAACTCACAACCACTCCGCCCTCGGGGGGATCTGATGCCTCTGGCCTCCGAGAGCACCTGCATTCGCATGCACATATCCACAATAAGACATACTTTAAAATAATAAAAATAAATCTTTAAATAAAAAACACACCCAGCACCCACCTTTCTGCCCACAGACTGTACTGGCACAGGGGGTATGACTACTGAGAGCGCCACGGCCATCTTCTCTCTGGTTATCTCTTCTCTGTGTCTACCTCACGTGTGTCCTTCTGGCCCCACTAGTATCAGCCATTCTGCAGACTCCAGGCCAGGAGCTGCGACTCCAGAGATCTGAGCGCATAGACGCTTATTATCCCGCCATCTCTGTTCTTAGGCAGGAGTGCACATCCCCACTAGCTTTGATCTGGTAGAGCACAGGCTATTTCTGTCTCATGTCCTTCCCTCAGTGCTTTCACAGCTGCCTCCTGTGAGTCCAAAAGGGCACACATGGGGCTGAGATAGTGAGTGTTGTCAGCTCAGAGCCGTCCTGTGGCCTCCCCAGAGGAGTGGAGCCAGCCAACAGGCCCGCCTGAGCTTACAGGCCAGATGTGGAGCAGCAAGTGTTTGGGCGCAAGGCCTGATGTGCCCCAGGACCACTCTGGAAGCCGTCAAGTCTGGCTTGGGTTCTGACGAGCTATCACATCCCTTCTCTGACTCCCACTTGTCACCTGTCACATTCCTGTGCTTATAGGACAGCCAGGACTGTCCTTTTAGAGGGGCCATAGGAAGGGAGGGCATGGACAGCCTCGCCTGGGGACACCAAGGTGAGTGGCACAAAAGCTGGAGAATGACAGCAACCACAGCTTCCTCCTGGCAGCAGGCAGGACTTGAGAGTTGGGAAGGTCTATGACAAGATGGAAGAGCACCCAGAGCTTGAAGAGCCTCAGTTGCCACACAGTGAGAGTGTGGCCCAGGGTCTGGCCCTGTAGAACTAGAGGACTCCCCAGAACAAGGCTGCCCTTCACTGTGTCTTAATCTCAGAGTGACCTCCGGGCCTCAGAAGGCCCAAGGTTTGTGGCCCAGAGCTCCCTGGATTTCACCCCACCTACCACTCTGCCCCCTACCCTGTGTTGTTACCTGCACACTTGTGAGTGGCTGAAGACATTTCCCCAAGGCCAGAGTATGTCACTGCAGACCCCAAGGCCCTTTGCCTCCTAGGAGAAGCCCAAAAGCAACCTCTGCTCTTGGTCACTTTTGAAAGAGGCTGAGTGACAGCCAGTGGCAGCAGAGTAATGACACTTTCAAGGTGGAGCCCATCTTTTATTTATTTAATCCAAACCGTCGAAGTGAATTATTCATTCTTGTTTATGTAAGTCACCAAGCCACAGAAATAACAAGGAAGTTGAAGCACCCAAATCAAATGGTTGTTTCCAGGCTTTGGGCATCACCCTCTGCTTGTCTTGTCTGTCTCCCCCCCCACCCTCCACTAGCCTCACCCTCTCCCTGAAAGAGGAGGCTTCTACTCCCAACCCAACGGTAATAAGCGATCCTCCTTTGTGGCCACAACCATACCTGTGAGTGCTTGGCATGGGCCAGACACCTCTTTCTTATCCATTCATCCCCAAGAAGCACACCGACCCTCCCCATGGGCCTTCCATGGGCCTGGGTCCCCCCACCTGCCTCTGAGATCTGAACTGCACGGAAGAGCCTGACTTCCCCAAGGTCAGCCTATGTTTGGTCCTAAGATCTAATCTTCCCCTTTAGACGCCTGAGGTCTAGCAACAGTTATCACAGTCTCTGATGGCTGGAACATGCCTGGGAAGTGTGGTCGGTGAATTTCTTCTCCTGCTGAAGGCTCTGGCTCCAGGAGGAGGAGGGGCAAGGGACGCCAGGAATAGCCTTGGGGTCAGGGCTGCCAATTAACCTTTCATTTTCATAGTCTGATCACTCGATTAATCAAGGCTCAGGGTCTGTTTCCTGTTGAAGGGGTCCTCACTGTGGAGAACAGTGTCTGCCAAGGCCTCTGTTCTGGGTGATGGATGAAGGAGCCACAGGGCAGGGCCAGCAGCCGGGCGACAGCCCCACAGGTGAGCTTCTGCCTACCGGCTGGGTCTGTCAAACCATTTCTTCTCACAGCCCCTGGTACCAGCATGTTTTTCTCAGAGTGTGCTTCCCGCACCGGACTGTGGATGGGCTGTTGCATTCTCAAGTATGAGGGACAGGAAGGATAGTGGCAGCCCTGCTGGCGCCCGTCAGCTGCGTGGCCCAGTGGTTGTGCTCTTTGAGTCTCAGTTTCCTTGTTGTGAAATGGGGTTGGGGCATGTTCATCCAGAGGTGTGTGAATTTTCCTGGGGTACATAAAAAATATGTCCATCCTAGATAGGACACCACCAGCAGAACGATCCACCCAAGTCGAGGTTAATGAGCAGTGAGCATATTGGGATTACTAACGGGAGCACGAGTGAGCAGTTCCCATGTGACTCGGGGGAGCTGCAGCACCGAAAAGCCCACCCCAGCATTGGGAACAGCTCATGGAGCTGTGTTCCCGGCGCTCCCAGGGCAGCTTGCAGGAGGTCTCTTCTCCCTAGCAGTAGTTACTGGAACCCTGGGGGATGGGGCAGACTTTCTGAGCTTCCTAAGCTTTGATTACTTCCTCAGCCCTGCTTACTGAGTACTCACTGAGTCTTAAGGGGCCTCCCTTCCAGAGGGACTGCTTCAGTCACAGAAAAGGACAACATGCCACCATATCACAGTGGTGATGTGGTTTCTGAGTTTATGTGTTTGGCTTAGGCTGGCCTCCAAGGATCATTCTGGCTAAATCCTCAAAACTGTGTCTGGGAGCAGCCACATGCTACACTCTCCTGGGAGATGGCCGGGAGACAGAGAAGTGGCAGAGCCGAATGGGGACTCAGCCTCCCTGGTCTCCATTTTCCTTGGGGTTGCTCAGAGTTTCTGGTTCCCACATGTCTCTCGTGGAATCAGGCTCCCCACCCCCACTGATCTCTGGAAGGCCCTCCCATCTCTGTGAACTAACCACCCTCTCGGTCTGTGGTGTGCATGGCACAGGTTCATTCTCGCTCCTGCCTCAAGCCTGAGCTAAGATGCCCCACCTCAAGATCTTTCCCATCCTGCTCTTTCACAGTGGGCCCATGAGGGACCATAGAAGTCTCTTGGACCCTGAGTTCCTCTTGACTTAGGATTCCCTTTCCCCATACACTGCTCAGGATTACCTTCCTCAGAAGTGCCCAGTTTTCCCTGTGTCCCTTGAGCACATATCATAGCCGATGTTAACTAACCCCAGCCGCGCTCATCACAGTGAAGGGAGCCCATAGCGCACCCACTTCCTGAGCCTGACCGCCCAGGCCTGTGGAGTTCCCCTTGTGAGCTCTGTGCAGGACTTCCAGGAAGCGCCCAGCTCCAGACAATCCCTGTGTGTGTGAGTGGAGCCAGGCTCGGCAATTAACTGGGGCATAAATCAGGGCTTAATTACTCAGCAGGCACCTTGGGTGAGAGATTCATGGTAATTGTGTGTGCTCCTGGTGGCTTTGCGCAGCTGGCTTCTCCCTGAGCACCAGTAAACCGTGGCGAGCAATGGGGAGGTGGGGCTCTACCCTGAGTGATATTCCCAGAGACACTTGGGAGGTTGAGGAGGAGGTTCTAGGCAGGGTTTTATGGAACCCAACCAGACCTTGCTGAGGGACAGGGAGGGTCCATTTTGTCTCAAATGGCCAGCATGTGGACTTGTGTCTATCTTCCTCCAAGTGCTGTGCTAGCTCATGCAGGGCAAGTGACCAACCCCAGGACAGGAGCTCAGGCTGCAGACATGATCCTCCAGTGCGTCCTTCTCCAGCAGGCTCTGGAACCTGCTAGCCTTCTGGGACTAGTCACCACCAAAGCATGACCAGTTGTTCCACAGAGCTTCCTAACAGTGGCCAGGGTAATGTCCTGCTGGGCGTTGTCACTCTGCCAGCAGCGTATCTGGTCACAGCATCTGTCTTTCAGAGTACTGTGCTTTGGTTTTTTTTTTTTTAAGTACTGTTGTTAAAATAGTGACGTTATTATGCCTGCCACCAGAAGGTCACACTGCTACTCTGGATCCATGTCCTTTTTCTCCTGATTTCTCAGAGCCCACAGATGGGCACCAGCCTCAGGCAGCAGGGGCTCAAATTGAGCCATGGTTTATCCTTGCCCCTTCCCCTGGCTATCCTCCCTGTCACACCAGTGCCCAGTGACACTCACACCATGCCCCTCTCCCCGCAGAGCTGCGGAAGCAAGTGGAAAGTGCTGAGCTGAAGAACCAGCGGCTCAAGGAGGTTTTCCAGACCAAGATCCAGGAGTTCCGCAAGGTTTGCTACACGCTGACTGGTTACCAGATCGATGTGACCACTGAGAGCCAATACCGCCTCACCTCCCAGTATGCCGAGCACCAGTCCGACTGCCTCATCTTCAAGGTGGGTAGTACTGCCTATGCTTCGCCATGCCAGTTTATAGTCTTCATGGCAGGAGGGGACATGCTGGGCCCTTTCTCTCCACTCTTGATGGGCACTGACCTGAGGTCACGTCTACTTGGCTTTCTTTAATTCATACTCTGTGAGTCTCTACCAAGCTCCACCCTACAGCTTGGGGCACTTCAGCCTTGTCCAGAGGCAATAGGTGTCCAGAGGATGGTGAGGGGCATGGCAGGCACCTTGCTGCCAGACTTCTGCCCAGAGGTCAGCATGTGGCACAGCCCAAGTAAGGGAAAGGACAAGCTGTGTGTGCCAGCTACTTGGTGGTCAAGGCAAAGGTACCAGAGTTGATCCCATAGGTTGCTGGGTAAGCCCTGTAAGCCGGGAAAGGGGCAGTGGTCTTTAGGAAGCATGTACCTGTTGGAGTCTCATGTACCAAGTGAGCACCTAAGGAGGGATCCCTCTTTGTTGAAGCAGAAACAACCCCAGAGAGAGGGTGCCTGGGACGTGGCCTGGCCAGACCATGGGCACAAGTTCTCAGCGTAAGCAGGTCCAGCAGAAGTGAAGCTGGTCGATGCCGAGAGTGAAATGGTGTAGTTGGCAATCTGGGGTTGCAAGGGCTTGCTCATCACTGGCAAGCAACCTTACTTCCTGTCCCTGGGATGGTGTTATGGTACCAGCATGGCATGTGGCCCTGGTGTGGCCTGTGATCCCAGTGTTGTGTGTGACTGTGTAGGGAAGAGTCTGGTCAGTAGCTGTGGGTGTGGTCAGCTCAGAAGGTGGCCAGCTCCATTTTGTATCAGATGTGGCTGGGCCTCCTACAGTCTGTAGCCAGACTGTTTGCCCTGCAGAAACAGAAACCAGCTTCCATTTCCATCTAAAATCTATGCCCAATGTGACCTATATATTTTAAGCAGAATTGCACAGAAACATAGTTCCTGTTTGTTGTTTGTCCAGTGGCTCATTTTTCCTTGTTCCCACCCATCTGTCTGTCTGGCCCCTTTGAGGGGACGCTGCCTATTGTGGTCAGAGGCACACCAGACTCAGCACCTACTGCTCCATGCAACTTCGTGGTGTGTCTCTGAGACTTTCTGAATTTCTCAGATTACATCCATCCATTTTTTACACTTCTTAGCACTCTTAAACCTTTGACTAAGTAAATAAATATTTGAACGCCCAAAGTCTCTAAGTCAGTAAGCTATCAGAAATGTATTTCTTCGCTTTTGTGTACCTTTGAATAGCTCAGGATCACTGATGGGTATTTAATTTAATACAGTGTAGGGATTCCATGGTTCTTTTTTTTTTTTTTTAATTGGTAAATGAAGATGCTCTGAGCAGCTGTCATGATGAACACATCACTTACATTGGTGTTTGTAGACAAGCTCTAATTTGCATTCCAAAGTATTCTAGGCTTTTTGTTTTGTTTCGTTCTTTGGTGATATGGGAATGGAACCTAGGGCCTCCTGCATACCTAGTATGCCACCGAGCCACGCTTCCAGCCTCTCTGGAGGCCTAGGCAGGCACTCTGACACCGAACTACCTCTCCAAGTTCCCTTTTTACTTTCTATTTAAAGACAGGGACTTACCGAGTTGTGCATGTTATCCTTGCACTCGGACTGCAGCTCAGGTTGGCCTTAGACTTGCAATCCTCCTGCCTCAGCATGCACCCCAAGGTCCTACTGTATTGTTTTTAGAGGTTGTCAAAAGCGTGGTGTGCATAACCAGTTCTTAGCCAGGCCAATCAAAGCTGTAAAGTGAGAACCTGTCTCCAAACAGCGTAAGTCACTTCTGCACCTGCCCAAAAGGCAGACACCAGTCATCACGGTGCTGCTTTGGCCCCATCGCCCTGCTCCATTCAGATAATTCCAGTCTATTCAGGTCTAGGTGTCCTGCCCACCTTCTTTCTGTCACAAGCCCACTGTGGTGGCCTCCTACCCGTGTATAGGACTTGCCTTGACTTTTGTGAGTGGCTTCCGTAGCACACAAAGGAATGAGGGTAAGTGCAGCCACTAATGTCCCTGGTGCACACTGTCCTCACACCCTCATGGTTCCTCACTTGCCTTCCCACTTCTGTCTCATTTACCTTGCCCACCAGCTGGCCTTGGAGTTGCCTGGCCAGACACAGACACACACACACACAGACACACACACAGACACACACACACACACAAAATCACTATTCTCCAGACATCAGTGGGTCAGACCCAAGGAGTACTCAGTGACACCAACACAGCCAGACAGGCAACTGCACTCAACTTAGGACTCAGAAGTAGGCCAGCCCTCCTCCACTCCAAGCAACTCCTTCACTGTGGCAGAAGAGAGAAGAGGGCCCCATGTGCTCTGCTGATGGACACCACCCCCAAGCCAGTGTGGTTTGAGCCTGTAGAGAGTCCTCTCCTGGGTTCTTGGCTACACCTAGGGTTCAAAACCACCTCAACATCAAGGTGGCCAGTCTAGCCACAGTAGGGCTCCCTCAACACCTGGCATTCGACAGATCATGGAGCGTATGCACATTCTGAGACACAGTAGAGTGGCTTAGTGGAGGCTGTACTATGTAGTGGCTAGATGTATGTTGGTGTGTTGCTGTGGTTACCTGTCAGGTGACCATCACGTGGTGGCCAAACAGGTGAAGAACTTGTTACATGGTGAAGGGGCTATGTCTTGTGACCTTAGCAGAGGGCTGGGTGGTAGCTTATAATGGAGAGAGAACACAGCCCTTCCTTGTACCATTTTTCTTTGTAAGAATATACAGATGTGTACATGTTCATGAGCATGTGTGCATACCTGTATGTGTAGGGTGGAGACAGAGGAAGCCTCCACCCGCCCTCTGTATGAACCATCCATCTTTTAGAAAGCCTCTCACTGGCCTGGAACTTGCTAAGCAGCCTGGACTTGCGAAGGCCCAGGGCTCCACCTTTTTCCTCCTCCTGGCCTAGGATAACAAGGGTGCCACCATGTCCAACTTTTCCTCATGGGCTGTGGGGCTTGGATTGGGTCTTGGTGCTCATAAGTACTTTACCAACGGGACTGTCTCCCCAGCAGGGTCTAAAGCAGCCGCTAGAGTCCCCCATGTACCCTGCTCCGTTTCTTGTGGCCCACCCCTCTGTGCCAAGGACAATGAGTATTCTGGGCAGCTCAGTCAGAGACTAGGAAATGTTTCTTGCCGGCTGTTGGGCTCTGGCTCTGGCTTTCTCCTTCGCCACCTCTTGGCGTGCTGCAGCAAGCATGGCCTGAGCCTGCCCCTCGGCCCCACCACCCCCTCCTCCACATCTGACCCTGTCCAGCCTGGAGATCTCTGTCTGTATGGCCTGACTTTTATCTATCTGGCTGTGGAAGTGAGGGCAGGAACCCCATGCTGTACACACCCTGGTCCTCAGAGCACTGCAGTGTGCACTGGTGCTGGCCAGCTGCCTGTCTCTGCATCTGCTTCCTCATCTGTCAAGTGCGGATAATCACAGGTTCTGCTGGCCCTGTGGGACCCTGTGAAGGTATGGGACACCAGGGGTCCCTGTTAGGTGACCTGCCCTCCTGTATGCAGCCTGTGATGACACCAGGGTCTTTGCTGCTACTGTCCCTGGCAAGGCCTTAAAGCAGTTGCCCAGCATTGTCCACAGTGGGCAAGCCAGGCAGGCAGGTCTCAAAGAGGAGGAGGCAAGATCCCAGACCCAGGCTGTCCTGCCCCACCCACCCGTCTCCCCTAGCAGGGAACATGGGAGCAGGGGGTGGGCAACAGCCGCCTTAAAGCATCTCTGGGTCACTGGTTCACCTGTGTCTGCAGCTTCCATGTTCTCCATGGTACAAGGGCTCTTCCTAGGATGGGGGCTCCTTTGGGCCATGGGCCCACACAGCCTGGAGAAATTCTCCTGTCCAGTGCAGTACCAGCAGGACTGTGATGGCCCTGTGGAGCCCTCCAGCAGGAATCTCACCAAGACTCTAGAGCTGGGTTGGCCCATCTCATGCAATCTTTGGCCATTATATACCCTCTGCAACACTATCGGCTGAAGCAGCTGGATAACCCTCATCTGCCAGCCAATGCCTGGCTAGCAGAGTGGGTACTCACAAGATCTATTGGGGTGGGTGAGAGAACAGGAAAAATGGATAGGGACCAGGCAAAAGGCAGGGTGACCCCTGTACCCAGGGCATGACCAAATCAGGCTCAGGCAAGCTCATGGAAACTTCCGCTCTTTTTTTTTTTTTTTTTTTTTTTTGCCCTAAACAACTTCTAGGCAGGAGGGGTCTGAAGCAGAGTTAGAAATAGCTGGGGCCTGCTTCCAACCAACCAGGTTCTGCAAATGTGTGCTGGGATAATTGAGAGTTGGCTCACAGTCCCACATGGCTCCACTTCCCTTCTCAGCCTGGACCCAGCCTCTGCTCTGTGTGGGTGGCCGAGCTGCCTCCCAAGGCTGCTGTGGGGGGGGAGGGGAGCAAGAGCTTTAGTTCCAGCACACAGTGGGAGCCTGGCATCTTGCCCACTCCTCCTCTCCCAAGAGGAGTTAGACCCCAGAGTCTCCAGTTTCCTTGGAAAGACCTGAACCTAGAGGCGATGACCTACCAAATGTCCCCAGCTGTCCTGGTGTGATCTCGTTCCCTGTGCTGCACCAGGACCCTCTGCCCAGCAGGAAAAACTCCTGTCACAGAAGTGAGACCATAAAATGAGAAGCTGGACAGCGGAGGATAGACTTGTCTGCAAACCCCATGAGACACAGGTGGCCCAGACCTTGGATCCCCGTCCCCCATGCCTGTGACCTCTCCACAGTCCATTATAACCCAGGGCCTGGAGGAACTGCTCAGGGCCAGCCAGAGGCAGACCTGGATTCTGGGATCATAGTATCTTAGCCATCTAGTACAAGTTCCTGATCTGGGGACAGGATTGTACACCTAAGGGGCTTATTGGTGGATGATTGAGAGTGCATGCATGTATAAAGTATAGTCCACGCCTTCATCCACATGGGCCCAACTTTTTACACGGGTGCTAGGGATTGAACCAAGGTCCTCATGCCTACACAGCAAGCAATTTTACTCCAGCCTTTTCTCATTTGTTTTGCTTTGGTTTTTCTTAATATAAGGTCTCACTGTAGCCCAGGCAGGCTTTGACCCAGAGGTCCTCCTGCCTCTGCCTGGACTTTTAGGATTGGAGGCAGTGTCCACCATTCAAGTGCCATCATGGAGTCTTTCCTTTCATTGGCACATTTTCCCAATCAGAGAAAGCCAGAGGTCACAACGTGGTCAGGGCTCTGGGGGCAGGAGACCAGCTGCGGTTGTCTTCCTGCGCCAGCAGCAGGCCTCCAGGCCAATGGCTGGACTACACCGAGCTTCCTGTTCCTCCCCAGCAATGCTGGTTCATGGCACTGGGCCACAGCACTTACGTTGGAATGTGTGTTGTGGGCTCTGCACCACCAATGGGAGATTGGCTTGATTTGAGGTGTGACCCCTTATAGGGCTTTGTGCCTGGGGCACAGTGTGACATTTGCTCTGATAGAAGCTGCCCAAACCACTGCCTCCCAGAGCCACTCCTACCCATCCCCCTGCAGCCTGGTATCCCGAGGTGGGCACTTCCTTAGCCGTGTGCCCAGCCTTGGCGCAGGCATAGCACCACCTGTATCATTGTGATTCCGCCTGCCGTGCTCTTGCGGAAGCAGGCAGAGCCCACGCGCAGAACGGAAAGAGCAGGTGAGGAGGCAGCCAGCTTCTGCACACCTGCACCTTAGTGCAGAGCTGCCAGAAACTGCAGGTGTGCGAATGGGAGGAGGCAAGTGTCACCTAGTCCTGTACCCAGGGCTCTTCAGCCCCACAGAGTGTGAGCCCTGCTGGATGGGACACCAGAAGAACTTGGGTTGGTTCCTTCATCCACAGGGTGGCCACGCCAGGATTAGTCAGGGTTAGTCAGAGAGCTTGGGGTCTCTTTCCTTTTATTTCCTAAGTAAACCTCTTAGAGGAAGGGATCAGGTATCTGGCAAAGCCCAGTACTCAGTTCCCCTCTGGAAAAGACATCACAGCCCAATTTCTAGGAGCTCAGCTCTGCTGCTGTGGACAGGCATAACAACAGGGTGGCCATGTTTCAATAAGACTGTATTTATGGCACCAAGCTCTGAATTTCATGGAGTTTCTATGGCGCAAGTATTTTTATTGAAAACTAATACATTTATTTGTGGAATAACATCAGGTTCATAGAGAAGTCAAGGGTAAAATAAGGTTCTCCTCGGTCCTTGCCTAGTCCACGGTTTTTTATACTGCTGACCAACCTTGTTCAGGTGTGACCTTGCAGTTACAGTTCCTAAAGCCATCCTATCCAGTCGCTGAGAGTGGTGAACTCTGCTGGTGGAATAGTCTGGGTTCGTGCAGGTGCCCTAAAATGTGTGCTGCCACTTTGGTGTCCCACAGGGTAGCTCGCTGTCTCTAAGTCCTCTGAATATCTGTCATCCCCCAGCTCCTGCAGATCTCCTGCCCATCATGCTGCCATTCCTGGGATGCCCCAAAGGTGGGACCCACTGTACACTTTTGTGCACTGGATTCTTTCATTTAGCAGCATTCACTTGAGGTTCCTCTGGGTCTCTCCTGGGCTTGACTGCTCATTTGTTTTGGTTTTTGCAGGACTAGAGATGCAACCTAGGGCTTTGTTCATGTTAAACCAAATGCCCTCCCTGAACCTGGTCTCCCAGCCCTTCACTGGGGGGTTCTAGGCAGGTGCTCTACCACTGAGCTCGACATCCAGCCTTTAGATTTTTTGAGATAGAATGTCACTGTGTAGCTCAGGATAGCCTCAAGTTTGTCATCTTTTCTTCTCCTGTGGGTTACCACACCTGGCCTGCTCATTTCTTTCCACTGCATGTACCGGAAGTGTTGTGTCCATTTGTCTACTGAAGGACATCTTCAGTGCCCAGTTTTGATTCATTACAAATAGGCTCCATAACAAAAAC
>PVIU01023938.1:0-26447 GCA_004026605.1 Ondatra zibethicus | reverse complement strand
CATAAAAAGAGTTTGGCAATGACCCTTCTTTTTCTATTATGCAAAACACCTTAAGGAATATAGGTATTAGCTCTTCTTGGAAGTTTTGGTAGAATTCTGCATTAAAACCATCTGGTCCTGGGATTTTTTTGGTTGGGAGGTTTTTGATGACAGCTTCTATTTCCTCGTGATTTATAGTTCTATTTAAATTGTTCACCTGGTCTTGATTTAATTTCAGTATATGGTATTTATCTAAAAAACTGTCCATTACTTTTACATTTTCCAGTTCTGTGGAGTACAGGCTTTTGTAGTAAGACCTAATGATTCTCTGAATTTCCTCAGTGTCTGTTGCTATGTCTGCCTTTTCATTTCTGATCTTGTTAATTTGAGTGTTCTCTCTCCCCCTTTTGATTAGTTTGGACAGGGGTTTGTCGATCTTGTTTATTTTCTCAAGGAACCAGCTCTTTGTTTCATTGATTCTTTGTATTGTTTTCTGTGTCTCTATTTTGTTGATTTTAGCCCTCAGTTTGATTATTTCCAGTCTTCTACTCCTCCTGGGTGAGTCTGCTTCTTTTTTTGTAGAGCTTTTAGGTGTGCTGTTAAGTCACTAATGTGTGCTTTCTCTGTTTTCTTTATGTGGGCACTTAGTGCTATGAACTTTCCTCTTAGCACTGCTTTCATAGTGTCCCATAGGTTTGGGTATGTTTTGTCTTTATTTTCATTGAATTCAAGGAAGACTTTAATTTCGTTTTATTTCTTCCTTCACCCAAGAGTGGTTCAGTAGTTGACTGTTCCGTTTCCATGAGTTTGTATGCTTTCTGGGGGTGGAGTTGTTTTTAAATTCTAACTTTACTCCATGATGATCCGATAAGACACAGGTGGTTACTCCAATTTTTTTGTATCTGTGGATATTTGCTTTGTTACCAAGTATGTGGTCAATTTTTGAGAACATTCCATGAGATGCTGAGAACAAGGTATATTCTTTCCTGTTTGGGTGGAATGTTCAATAGATGTCTATTAAGTCCATTTGATTCATTACATCTGTTAGTTCTTGTATTTCTCTGTTAAGTTTCTGTCTGGTTGACCTGTCCATTGGTGAGAAAGGAGTGTTGAAATCTCGTACTATTTGTGTGTGGGGTTTGATGTGTGCTTTGAGTTCTAGTAATGTTTCTTTTACATACGTGGGTGCTTTTCTATTAGGAGCATATATATTCAGGATTGAGACTTCATCCTGATGGTTTATTCCTGTTATGAGTATAAAGTGTCCATCTCCATCTCTTCTGATTGATATTTCTTTAATATAGTGCTTGAAGTTCTAGCAATAGCCATAAAACCTTTTCCCAACCCTTTACTCTGAGATAATGTCTGTCTTTGTGGTTGAGGTGTGTTTATTTTAAACAACAGAATGTTGGATCCTGTTTTCGTATCCATTCTCTTAACCTGTGCCTTGTTATAGGTGAATTGAGTCCATTGATATTAAGTGATATTAATGACCAGTTGTTGTTAACTCCGGCTATTTTTTTGGGTGGTAGAGTTTTTGTGTTTTCCTTCTTTGAGTTGTGCTGGTAGAGGCTTGTTAGATATCTGTGTTATTATGGGTGTTGTTTGCTTTCTTTAGTTGTGGTTTTCCTTCTAGTACTTTCTGTAAGGCTGGGTTTGTGGCTATGTATTGCTTAAATTTGTTGTTATCCTGGAATATCTTGTTTTCTCCATCGATGGTGAATGAAAGCTTTGCTGGGTATAGTAGTCTGAGCTTGCATCCATGGTCTCTTAGTGTCTGCAGCACATCCAACCAAGACCTTCTGGTTTTCATGGTTTCCATAGAGAAATCAGGTGTAATTCTGATAGGTTTACCTTTATATGTTACTTGACCTTTTTCCTTTGCCGCTCTTAATATTCTTTCTTTATTCTGTATGTTTTGTTTATTTTATGGCAAGGGCATTTTTTTTATCCAGTCTATTCAGTGTTCTGTATGCTTCTTGTACCTTCATAGGAATATCCTTATTTAGGTTGGGAAAGTTTTCTTCTATAATTTTGTTGAATATATTTTCTGGGCCTTTGAGCTGTAATTCTTCTCCTTCTTCTACCCCTATTATTCTTAGTTTTGGTCTTTTCATGGTGTCCCAGATTTCCTGGATGTTTTGTTTTAAGAATTTGTTGGATTTGTTGTTTTCTTTGATCAATGAGTTTATTTTCTCTCTCGTATCTTCAGCATCTGAGATTCTTCCATCTCTTGTATTCTGTTGGTTATACTTGTCTCTGTAGTTCCTGTTCATTTACCCAGATTTTCCATATCCAGCCATCCCTTGGTTTGTGTTTTCTTATTGCCTCCATTTCAGTTTTCAAGTCTTGAACTGTTTCCATTACCTGTTTGATTTCTTTCTTTTTTTTTTTTGGTTTTCTAGGGTATCTTTGAGGGATTTATTCATTTCTCCTAACTTAGTGTTCTCATCCATTTCTTTAAAGGAGTTTTTCACATTCTCTGTAATGGTCTCTATCACTTTCCTAATGTTAAGTTTAAAGTCGATTTCTTCTACTTCTTCTGGATTAGGTTGTTCAAGTCTTCCTGTTGCATATTCACTGGATCCTGGGTTTTTCATGTTGCTTTTCATGTTGTTGGAGCAATTCTTGCATGGGCTCCTCCCCATCTCTTCCTTTGAATGCGGTCAGGGGAGTCTCTGTGGCTTGGTCCGATTTATGTTGTGGCTAACTGTGTACTTGGGGATTTTTCTTGGTCTGCCCTCTCTTAGGTCCCCTCAGCACTGGAGTTGGCTCTCAGATCCCCTCCTCCCTGAAGTAGGCTGTGGTGGTGGATCTAAGGACCCCCTCTGGATGGATCTGCTAGTATTGGATCAGGGCTACTTGCTGTTCAAGGACCTCACAGGTAAAAGGACAGGCTTGGTAGATGCCAACTCCATCTAACAAAGATACCCCCTCCAGCCTTGCACTCACCACTTTTTCCCCAGAGCCTCAGCCCTGAAGCAGGCTGAGTTGGGAGATCCTGAGACCCCACAGATGGAAAGAGGTTCTTGGGGGCAAGCTGGGGTGGGATAAGTAGGAAAGCCAGTAGCCAGGGAGAAACCCCACTGAATGGCCAGAAAGTTTAGGGGATTGGAGGGTGCCTGTACTCCCTTCCCAGGGCCAACCTGATTTTTCTTAACCCAGAATGAATCCACAACCTTCATTTCCTGTGGAAATGAAAGCAGAACCTCTTTCCCAAGGTAACATATCTTTTGACTTAAATTTTGAGGTCAATTTATTTTAAAAAATATATAGGTTGGTTTAATACAGCAGTATTTATAGCCAAATGTCTTTTTAGCAGCTGTTGTTCCCTCCTCAGTAGTCAAACAATTCAAAGACAGCACAATAACATATAGCATCCAGACTCTGTATTTTCCATCTGTAGGCTAATATCCAAAATATTGAAAGAACTTAAGAACCTAGACATCAACAAACCAAATAATATAATTAAGAAATGGAGTACAGATTTTAACAGAGAATTCTCAACAGAGGAAACCAAAATGACTGAGAAACAAAGAAATGTTCAACACCCTTAGCCATCAGGGAAATGCAAATCAAAATGACTCTGAGATTCCATCTTATACCAATCAGAATGGCAAAGATCCAAAACACAAGTTACATATCATGCTGGAGAAAATTGTGGAACAAGAGGAACACTCCTCCACTGGTGGTGGGAATAAAAATTTGTACAGACACTTTGGAAATCAATATGGCAGTTTTTCAGAAAATTGGGAATCAATTTACTATAAGAGACAGCTAACCTACTCTTGGGCATATACCCAAAGGATGCTCAATCATACCACAAGGACACTTGCTCAACTATGTTCACAGCAGCTTTATTTGTAATAGCCAGAACCTGTAAACAACATAGATGTATTTCATCCAAAGAATGGATAAAGAAAGCATGGTACATTTAGATGACAGAGTATTATTCAGCTGTTAAAAACAATGAGATTATGAAATTTGCCAGCAAATGAGTGTAACTATAAAACATCATCCTGAGTGAGGTTATCCATACCCAGAAAGATAAACATGGTATACACTCACTGATAAGTGGATATTAGAGCTGTTAAGCAAAGGCTTATCCAAAATCTCAGAAAAGCAAAGTAACAAGAAAGGTTTAATGGTGAATGAGTGGATCTCTCTGGGATAGGAAAATAGAATAGATTTTGAAGGTGGAATGGGTAAAGTAGTGATGGGAACAGGGGGAATCATGTGAAGGGATAGAGGGAGAAAATACTGGGAGAGGTTGTTGGAATTAGTGGGCATTTCAGGGGAAAGATAGAAACCTAGTGCAATGGAAACCTCCAGGAATCTATGGGGGTATCCCTAGCAAATAATCCTAGTAATGGGTGATAAGGAGCCTGAACCAGCCATCTTCTGTAATCAGACAAGACTTACAGTGGAGTGTTGTAAGGAGGTTGCCTGTTTGTTTCCTGACTGCCCTGAAATAATCACACTGAAACTGTATTAATTAAATCACTGTTTGGCCCATTAGCTCTAGCTTCTTATTGGTTAACTCTTATAGCTTAATTTAACCCATTTCTAGTAATCTGTGTATCACCACATGGCTGTGGCTTACTGTCTGGCTTCAGCGGGGCTTCATGGCTTCTCTAGACTCCACCCTTCTTTCTCCCAGCATTCACTTTAGTTTTCCCTGCCTAGTTCTTTTCTACCCTATCAGGCCAAACTAGTTTCTTTATTAACCAATGGTATTCACAGCATACAGAGGGGAATCCCACATCAGTGGAGGAATTAGGACACCACCCAGGCACAAAACCTTTGACCTAGAATTTGTCTGAAAATTGTGCTGGAGTAAAGGTGGCACTGAAATTGTGGGAGTGGCCAACCAATGACTGGTCTAGCTTGAGATCCATGCCACAAGAGGGAGCCCACTCTCGACACTGCCTAAAAGGCCAGAAACCAGAGTCTGGATAGTCCAGAGACCTAGGATAGAACCAAACACAACAGAAAAAAAAGTGAAATGAAATTCTGCTCTACTGGTAAACCAGAGCTGAGCATATAGTCATTATAGAGGCTTCATTCTGTAAATGATAGGAGCAGATGCAGAGACCCACAACCAAACATTAAGTGTAGCCCTCAGGGAATCCCACAGAAGAGGGAAAGGAAGGATTGTAGGAGCCAGAAGAGTCAAGGACATGACAAGAAAACCCACAGAATCAACTAACTGGGGCTCATAGGGGCTCACAGAGACTGTAGTAACAACCAGGGAGCCTATATGGGTCTGACCTATGCCTTCTGCATATATGTTACAGCTGTATAGCTTGGACTTCTTGTGGTACTCTAAACGGTAGAAGCAGGGGCTGTCTTCTGACTCTTTTGCCTGCTTTTGTGATCCTTTCCCTCATACTGGACTATCATGTTCAGCCTTAATATAAAGTGAGGTACCAAGTCTTACTGAAATTTGTTATGTCATATTTGGTTGATGTTCCTGGGAGGCCTGATGTTTTCTGAAGGGAAATGGAGGAGTGGATCTGTGGAAGAGGAGAGGTGAGGTCAAGGAACTGGGAGGAAGGGAAGGAGGGGAAACTGTAGTTGGGTTTGTATGAGAGAATAAATAAAATTTCAAAAAAAGAGGCAAAAAAAAGAACTTAACTTTATACCACATCACATAGTTTTAGCTAATTTTTTAAACTCTCTTTTTTCTGATTGGATTTTAAATTTTTAACTTGCAAAAATACTTGTATATATTTATGATGATGTATAAATTGTATGTTTTAATCTATATATTAATAATAAAAAATCTAATAAAATAAATTAAAACTAAAATATCAAACTTTCATTAAATTAGAGAGAATAACAGAATGATCTCCATCCTGTTATTCAGCTCAACTCATGGAAAGTTTTTATTTCAACTACATTGTTTTGAAGTAAATCCCTTACACTATATCACAGCTTGAAAATTTTCAGTATGGGAATTACAGCTTGCTCCAATACTGAGGGGAATTAAGAGGTGAGTGAACAGCCACACTGCAGGACACCCCAATCTCTAGGTCCTCCACAGAGGGAAAAGACCCTAGATCCCTCCCACAACTCACTCGGCTTTTCCAGCCACCAAGCAGGAGACCTTCCTGCAGGTAGGCTACCTCAAAATGCAAATCTATCCACCTGACACTCCAAGCTACTAACCCCACCCCACTCCCAAACTTGCCTATCCTCCTGCAACCTTAGGGGAACCCTGAAACATAGCTTGCTCCAATAGTGAGGGGACTTAGGAGCAACCTCGGTGGAACAATGAAACACAGCTTGCTTCAATACTGAGGGGACTTAAGAGCTTGCTAAAGTACTGAGGGAACTAAGAGCTTGCTACAATACTGAGGGGATCAAGAGAGAGGACCAAAGAAGCAAACCAGGAGAGAAGACCAAGAGAGCAGGCGTACAGAGACCTCAGAGGCTTCCTGAGACAGAGACATTGACAGTACAGAGCAGAACAATATTAATTCCCAACACTCAGTCACTGCAAGGATTGGACCAAAGCACAAAGACACTGCTGGCCTCATTTAAAGGAAGAGATGGATAGGCACCAATGCAAGAATTCATCAAACAACATGGTAACACCAGAACCCAGTGGTCATACAGCACAGAGACTTGATCATTCTAATCCAGAAGAAACAGAAGAAAAGGACTTTAAACATAACTTTGTGAAAATGATGTAGACCTTTCAGAAAGAAATGAAAAACTCCCTTAAAGAAATAGAGGAAAAGACAAACAAAAAATGGAAAAAATAATAAATCCCTCAAAGAAACCCAAGAAAACCAAGAAAAAACAATCATACAGGTGAGGTAAACTGTTCAAGACTTGAAGACTCAAATAGAGGTAATAAAGAAACACAAACCGAGGGAATTCTAGATATTGAAAATATGGGCAAATGAACAGGAAATACAGTGGCAAGTATAACCAATAGAATACAAGAGATAGAAGAAAAAAATCTCAGGCACTGAAAATACTATAAG
The DNA here is from genome assembly GCA_004026605.1 of Ondatra zibethicus. Taxonomy (NCBI): domain Eukaryota; kingdom Metazoa; phylum Chordata; class Mammalia; order Rodentia; family Cricetidae; genus Ondatra; species Ondatra zibethicus. Next base: position 19,473 of record PVIU01023938.1, on the reverse strand, counting down.
GGAAATAGATTCATTGGTTAAAGAAAACATTAAATCCAACAAATTCTTAACACAAAACATCCAGGAAATCTAGGACACCATGAAAAGACCAAACCTAAGAATAATAGGGGTAGAAGAGGAAGAAGAACTCCAGCTCAAAGGCACAGAAAATATATTCAACAAAATCATAGAAGAAAACTTTCCCAACCTAAAGAATGATATCCATATGAAGGTACAAGAAGCTAAAATAACACCAAATAGATGGAATCAAAAGAAAGTCCCCTTGCCATATAATAAACAAAACACAAAACATACAGAATAAAGAAAGAATATTACGAGCTGCAGTGGAAAAAGATCAAGTAACATATAAAGGCAGAGCTTTCAGAATTACAACTGACTCCTCAATGGAAACCATGAAAGACAGAAGGTCCTGGACAAATGTTCTGCAGACACTAAGATACCATGGATGCAAGCCTAGACTACTATTCCCAGAAAAACTTTCAATCACCATCAATGGAGAAAACAAGATATTCCATGAAAAAACAAATTTAAACAGTATGTATCCACAAACACAGCTCTACAAAAGGTACTAGAAGAAAAATCTCAACCCAAGGAAGCTAATTGCACCCACAAAAACACAGGCAACAGATGATCCCCCACCAGCAAAATCTAAAGAAGGGAAACACACAAACACTATGACCAAAAAATAACAAATTAACAACCACTGGTCATTAATATCTCTTAATATCAATGGTCTCGATTCACCTATAAAAAGACACAGGCTAAGAGAATGGATACAGAAAAAGGATCCAGCCTTCTACTGTATATGAGAAGCACACCTCAACCTCAAAGACAGACACTACCTCAGAGTCAAGTGTTGGGAAAAGGTTTTCCAATAAAATGGACCTAACAAACAAGCGGGTGTAGCTATATTAATATCTAACAAAACAGATTTCAAAATAAAATCAATCAGAATAGATGAAGAAGGACACTTTATACTCATAACAGGAACAATTCATCAAGATGTAGTCTCAATCCTTAAAATCTATGCCCCTAATACAGGAGCACCCACACATATAAAAGAAACATTACTGAAGCTTAAATCACACATCAAACCACATACACTAATAGCAGGGACTTAAGCAGTCCATTCCCACCAATGGACAGGTCAACCAGACAGAAACTTAACAGAGAAATAAGAGAACTAACAGATGTCATGAATCAAATGGACTTAACAGACATCTATAGAACATTCCATCCAAACACAAAAGAATATACCTTCTTCTCAGCACCTCATGGAACCTTCTCTAAAATTGATCACATACTTGGCAACAAAGAAAACTTCCACAGATACAAAAAATCAGAGTAACACCCTGTGTCTTATCAGATTACCATGGATTAAAGTTAGAATCTAACAACAAAACTACTCTCAGAAAGCCTACAAACTCATGGAAATTGAACATTGAATTACTGAACCACGCCTGGGTCAAGGAAGAAATAAAGAAAGAAATTTAAGACTTTCTAGAATTCCATGAAAATGAAGGCACAACATATCCAAACCTATGGGAAAGTTCATAGCACTAAGTGCCCACATAAAGAAAATGGAGAAAGCTCACATTGGTGACTTAACAGCACACCCGAAAGTTCTAGAACAAAAAGAAGCAGACTCACCCAAGAGGAATAGAAGACAGGAAATAAAAAAATTGAGAGCTGAAATCAACAAAACTGAGACAAAGAAAACAATACAAAGAATCAATGAAATAAAGAGCTGGTTCTCTGAGAAAATCAACAAGATAGACAAACTAATCAAAAGGCAGAGAGAAAACAACCAAATTAATAAAATCAGAAATGAACAGGGGGACGTAGCAACAAACACTGAGGAAATTTAGAGAATCATTAGGTCATACTACAAAAACCTGTACTTTACAAAATTGGAAAACGTAAAGGAAATGGACAATTTTTTAGATAGATACCATATACCAAAATTAAATCAAGACCAGGTGAGCAATTTAAATAAACCTATAAACTGTAAGGAAATAGAAACTGTTATCAAAAACCTTCCAACCAAAAAAAGCCCTGGGCCAGATGATTTTAGTGCAGAATTCTACCAGAACTTCCAAGAGCTAATACCTATACTCTTCAAAGTGTTCCACATAATAGAAACAGAAGGAACATTTCAAAATCTTTTTATGAAGCTATAGCTACCCTGATACCAAAACCACACAAAGACCCAACCAAGAAAGAGAATTACAGACCAATCTCACTCATGAACATGAATACAAAAATACTCAATAAAATACTGGCAAACCGAATCCAAGAGCACATCAAAAAAATTATCCACCATGATCAAGTCAACTTCATCCCAGAGTTGCAGGACTGGTTCAACATATGAAAATCTAACAATGTAATCTATCATTTAAATAAACTCAAAGAACAAACCATATGATCATTTCATTAGATGCTGAAAAATCATTCAACAAAATCCAACACCCCTTCCTGATAAAGGTCTTGGAGTGACCATGGATAAAAGAAACATACCTAAATATAATAAAAGTAATATACATCAAGTCAACAGCCAACATCAAATTAAATGGAGACAAACTCAAAGGAATTCCACTAAAATCAGGAACAATACAAGGCTGTCCACTCTACAAATCTCTTCAACATAATTCTTGAAGTTTTGGCTATAGCAATAAGAAAACAAAGGGAGATCAAGAAGATTCAAATTGGAAAGGAAGAATTCAAACTTTGGTTATTTGAAGATGATATAATAGTATATATAAGTGACTCCAAAAGCTCTACCAGAGAACTCCTACAGCCGATAAATACCTTCAGTGATGTGTCAGGATACAAGATCAACTCAAAAAAAAAAATCAGTAGCCCTGAAATAGACAAAAAATAAAGAAGCTGAGAGGAAAATCAGAAAAAATATTACCTTTCACACTAGCCACAAATAACATAAAATATCTTGGGGTAACACTAACCAAAGAAGTGAAAGACCTATTTGACAAGAAATTTAAGTCTTTGAAGAAAGAAATTGAAGAAGATACCAGAAAATGGAAAGATCTTCCATGTATGCTCTTGGATAGGTAAGATCAACATAGTAAAAATGGCAATCCTACCAAAAATAATCTATAGATCCAATGGAATCCCCATCAAAATCCCAAGACAATTCTTCAGAGACTTTGAAAGAACAACAATCAACTTCATATGGAAAAACAAAATACCCAAGATATCGAAAACAATCCTATATAATAAAGGAACTTCCAGAGGCATCACCATCCCTGACATCAAGCTCTATTACAGAGCTACAATAATGAAAACAGCTTGGTATTGGCATAAAATCAGAGAGGTTGACAAATGGAATCAAATCGAAGCCCTGGATATTAATCCACATACCTATGAACACCTGATTTTTGAGAAAGATGCTAAAATTATACAATGGAAAAAAGAAATTATCGTCAGCAAATGGTGCTGGCATAACTGGATGTTAACATGTAGAAGAATGAAAATAGATTCATATGTTGCAAGGAGGCTGCTTGTTTTTCCTGGCCGCCTGGCTAGCTTAGATCTGAAATAATCATACAGAAACTGTATTATTTAAATCACTGTTTGGCCCATCAGCTCTAGCTTCTTATTGGATAACTCTTACATATTAATTTAACTCATTTCTATTAGTCTGTATAGTGCCATGTGGCAGTGGCTTACCAGCAAAGTTTCAGCATGTCTATCTCCAGCAGTGGCTCCATGATGTCTCTCTGACTCCGCCCTTCTTTCTCCCAGCATTGAATTTAGTTTTCCCCGCCTACCTAAGTTCTGCCCTGCTATAAGTCCAAAGCAGTTTCTTTATTCATTAATGGTAATCACAGCATTCAGAGGGAACTCCCAGGTCATCCATATTTATGCCCATGCACAAAACTCAAGTCCAAATAGATCAAAGACCTCAATTCAATATAAAGCTGATCAAGGCAAGGCAATACATGGTCGTGAAGCAGAGCTGGTAAACAATTATGACACAGCTTTCAGTAACTCAAATCAGAAGTAAAGTAAAGATCTCTAGCAGGGAAGAACAGCTGGAGGCCAGGACTCCAAATGATCCCAACAGTTCTTTACCCTTTATTTTTTCTAAATTTCTTTCTTGGTCTATTGGTTCAAGAATAAGTTATTTAACATCCATGTGACTGTATAATGTTCAAAGACTGTCTTGATACTGATTACCAATTTTATTGTATTATTGTTAAAGAAATAATTGAGTTGATCATTAAAAACTAAGTGAGACTCATTTTGTGGCTTAGCCTATTATCTATTATTGTGGGACAATGGTCTTTACCCTGTCACTTGTAATTTAAATAAATGCAGATTGACCAGTAGCCAGGCAGGAAGTATAGGCAGGGTGACCAGGCAGGAAGTAGAGGTGGGGCAATGAAAATTCTGGGAAGAGGGAAGATTCAGTCTGTAGTTATCACCCAGACACAGAGAAAGCCAGACACAGAACAAGCAAGATGTGACTGCCTCGCCGAAAAAGATAACAAGCCACGTGGCTAACACAGATAAGAATTATGGGCTAATATAAGTTATAAGAGTTAATAAGGAGCCTGAGATACTAGGCCAATCAGTATATAATTAATGTAGACCTCTGTATGATTTATTTGGGACTAAATAGCTGTGTGACCTAGTGGGACAGAAATCTTGGTCAGCAATCTATCCTGGAAAATCTTCATGCATTAATGAAAACAGGGTATATTTAGCAGCTTTTAAATGGAATGTTCTGTGAATATTTATTAGGTCTTGATGATATATATTTCTGAAAATGGAGTGATAAAGTCATATAATATTATTGTATTGAGTCTAACTCTCCCCTTCAGGTTTATTAACTTAAAATGTGTATTTTTGTGTATCATTTTTAATGTTTTTGAATAAAAGCCTTTTCATATATGGTTATTGTTACAGTTTGAATATAACATGTCTACCACAGGCTCATCTGTTTAAACACTTGGTTTCCACCTGGTGGCACCATTTGGAGAAGTTGTGGAACCCATGAAACATAGCTAGAGGGCATAGGGGTGGATTCAGAGAGTGTTAGCCATCCTGTTCAATTCCATCGAGTCTTTTGCCTGATCTTCCAAAATGTGATGAGCTGCTATTTCATGCTCCTGCCACTAGGACTAAACTGCCTCAGCTACTATTGCCTTCCTTCCTATGAATTACAATCCCTTGAAACTGTAGGCACAAATAAATCCTTTCTCCCTTAATTTGATTTTGTTAGATATTTTGCTACACATGAAAAAATCAACTAATTAAATTACTTCTACAGTCTTTTCCATTCCATTTGCACGAAGTATTTATTTTATTCCTTCACTTTCAGCATATGTGTATCCTTATTTTGAAATATAGATATTTGACTTTACACCACATCTTTCTACATTTTACCTAATGCATTAAAGTAGCCATTTTAATTTTATCTTAAAACGGGTCTATACTAAAGACATAAATTATTTACATGACATATTGGCAATATTAGAGATTCAAAATTTGTATATATAGCTACTCTAAACCAATTGGCTTTATAACTTTTCAAATTTCTTTTTCCAGTTTGAAAAACTATCTTTAACCATCTTATTTAGTGTTTTATTGCTGTGAAGAGACACCATGACCTTAATACCTCTTATATAGGGAAATATTTAATTGGGACTGGCTTACAGTTTGGAGGTTTAGTCCATTATCATTAGGGTGTGAAGCATGATGGTGTGCAGGCAGACATGGTGCTTGAGAAGAAACTTGAGATTTCTACATCTGGATCATCAGGCAGCAGGAAGACACAATGCCACACTGGGCCTGACTTGAAACCTCAAAGACACACCTGGCCTTGAACTCAAAGAGATCTGCCCGCCTCTGCCTCCTGAGTGCTGGGATTTGTCCACAAATAAGTGATGATAGATTGGGGATAAATGTAAATAGAGACAGGTAAATTAATAGAATAGTAAATGTGATGAAAATGGAGACATTTAACTTTTTTCATTTGAGTTTATGTATAATTTCTAGTTTTTCCTCTGAAACTACACCATCTATGTAATGACTTTCTTAAAAGAACTGCAGATGTACTCAATGTATTGTATGATAGTTGACCAGAAAATTAAATCATTGTAAATAAGTGCCAGGCAAACCCTTGGAGAGAAAAAAAATATGCACTTTGATTAAATTAATAAAAAATGTAAGGAATTCTCAAGCATGAAAATGCCAACAAATTTTCATGTAAACCAGCAATTTATAGAAGTAAGAATTTAGCTGGGGTTTACAGTTTCAGAGAGTGAGTCCATGACCATCATGGCAGGGAACATGACAGCAGGCAGGCAGGCATGGACTAGAGCATTATCTGAGAACTTATACCTTGATTGACAAACACAAGGTTGAGAAAGAACACTGGAAATGGTATGGAATCTTGAAACTTTAAAGCCCATCCCCAGGGGTAGACCTCCTTCAACAAGGTCATACCTCCTCATCCTTCCTAAACAGTTCCACTGACTGAGGACCAAGTATTAAAATATATGAGCTTATTGGGCCATGTTTTTATTCAAAACATCACAGTATAAAAGCAATTCAAAGGAGTACAGATAGACTTTCAAGCAACTGTTCTGGAGCAAGTGTATAGGCAAAAATATAAACTTCAACCTGAATCTCACACAAAAGTCACTGAAATGGATTATAAACTTAAATATACAAACTATAAAACTTTTATAAAATGTATGAGAAAAAAATCTTTGGGATGTAGCTCTTGGCAAGGGTTTCTTAGATTTGACACCCAAAGCACAATCTATTAGGGAAATGTTCATAAACTGTACTTCATTAAAAATTAAATTTTATTCTAGAAAATACCTTCTTAAGAGCTAGTACATCACCTATCGCTAACTTAAGTAAACATCAAAATCCAATATTTGAAGTGAAGTTTCTACTGAATAAATAATTGCTTTCATGCCATCACTAAGTAAAAGCAAATATGAGTTAAATCATAAGGTGGGTATTGTCTGTATATACAGAGATCTCAAAGCTTAATCATGAAAAACTGGACATTTTCAGTAGGAAAAAATAGGCAAAAAAACATGAAGAAACCCTTCAACAAAGATAGTATATGTTCTAGTTTACTTTATGTTGTAAAATTATTTGAGGTGTAAAGGGATTATTTCATTTACAGCATAGAGTCCATTATGAAGAAAATCTGGGCAGAAACCTGGAGGTAAGAACTAAAGCAGATGACATGAAGAAAAGTGCTGTTTACTGGCTTTTCCCCAATGACTTGTTCAGTCTGATTTCTTATACAACACAGGACCACCAGTCCAGGGATGAGACCACCCACAGAGGGCTGGGCACTCCCATATCAATTTTTAATCAACAAAATGACCCACAGTCTTGCCCACAAGCCAATCATATGAAAGGCATTTTATCAATTAAAGTTCCCTCTTCCCAGATGATTCAAGCTTGTGTCAAATTCAGTCATCCTTGAAGCAATATGCACACAAATAACAATAATACACTAAGTAGGTTGTGTTTATATATTTGTGCATACATATACATGCATATAAATACATGTATGAAGCAGTAATAAAGAAAGAGACTATCAATTTGAAAGTGGGAGGTAGAAACATAAGAAGAATTCAATGGAGGCTACCTTGAAGGGGCTAAAAGAGGGAAAAGGAAGGGAAAAGGGAAATTTCAATTATATTTTAATTTAAAATGTACATTTAAAAACTAACCAGTAGAGTATACACACAGCAAATAATGCCATAAAAATATTTTCAACATCATTAATTAAGGAGATAACTTGGTAGGTAAAGTCATTTTCCACCCAAGCCTGACAGGCTAAGGTCAATCACCAGAACCCACAAAAAAAAAAAGGTCAAGATGTAGTGTCTCATATCTGTCATTCCAGCATTCCCATGACAATATGGGCGGCAGGGACATAAAAATCACCCTGATAGTCTAGAATATATAGAGTGGCAGAAACAGTAAGAGAGACTCTGATTTAACAAGATAGAAGGGGAGAATCAACTCCCCCAAAGTTTGCCTCTAACTGTCACGTGCATACAGTGGCAACTGTGTGTGTGTATACATGTATAATTTTTTAAATTGCAATAACACAATAGATCTATCAAGAGAGCCAAATGTTTTAAAGAAAAAATAAGTAAACACTGACAATACAAAATTCATTTCTTTGTAACCACATAATACAGCCTGCCAGCAAAAGAACTGGCTGAGAAAAATACCTTGCTTGCTTACACTCTGTTAATCTATAACAAGTTTCTTAGACTTGTGGGTTCTTGGGACAACTTGTTTTTCACCTGCAATATGTAAAATGTTTAATCAATTAAGGGATATGGAAAACATGTTTTTTAACTGTATTTATTACAATCATTCATGTGAAAAATAGAATGTAACCACATTGTAATTTTTATATTGTTTGAAAGATTTTGCTGTGGTATATAAGCTATAAGAGAAAATATAAAGTTAAGAGAAGGAAAACATCACTAAAGATGTAGAAGGAACAAGAGAAGGAAAACGCCAGGAAAGATGTAGAAGGAAAGTTAGAAGGAAGACATCAAGATAGACAGAAGAAAACATCAGAAGAGTAGAGTAGAACAAGCAACAGCAATAATAATAAAATTAAAAACTGAGCTTTGTCCCTCAGGAAAGTCCTCATGTGTCTCTGTTCAGTAGTTCACCTGCTCTGCATCTCCTCTTCAGTTTCTCTGACCTGCTGAAGGCTTGCAATTTATCAGCACCCTAGTTGAGATTCTGATATGTTGGAGGTGTGTGTGCGTATGTGTGTGTGTGTTTCCCTTTTTTGCCAGCCCCCAGGGAGTTAAGTTTTGCCCCCTCACCAGCCCCTGAGAATTAAGTTTTACTCCCTCAGACAGAAAAGTCAAAACCCCCACCTCAGGGCTAAGAGAAAGTGGAAAGATTGTAAAAGCCAGAGGTGATAGATAACTTCAAGGAAACAGCATCTTCCAGATGCGAAAAGATTGGTTTGCCTATGGAGTCATACAGACTGTGGAGCACACACAGGGTCCCAGCACTGAAAAGAAGTGTACATGGGGTCCCTCTCCTAGCCAAGAAGTTGTCTGCAACTGATACCCACTGGCAAAGGTAAAAGTGTTTTCTCCAATGGAGTGTCACTGGGTATATCAACTCTCCAGGTCAGGTCCTATGTCCAGGAGGAGTTGGATAACACAAAATGAACTTCATGGTATTTTTATGACTTTTTGTTTCATTTGCTTTGTTTTGACATTTTTGTCTTATTGTTCATTTTCCTGTTTGTTTTCATTTTCATTTTGTGGAGATTTTTCATTTCTTGGTTTTGGTTTTGGTTTCATTTCTTTTTTGTTTTTGTTTTTATTTTTGAAAAGGAGAGAGAATGAACAAAATATTGGTGGCTAGGGAAGTAGGGAGGATCTGGTAGTGGTCGGAGTAGGGGAAAGCATGATCAAAATATATTGTATGAAAAAGTTTAATACTATCCAAATTCAACATTGCTTTGTGTTAATAATTAGTTTTTGATTGAACAACATTTTAATTTCAATTCTTTATTCTTTTCTTTCTCACCTTTATTTTTTTTTAAAAAAAATCTCTTGCAAAGAGATTTTTAACTTCTTTAACTTCCGTTAAAGAAGTAAATTAAATTTATCTAAAGTTTCCTCCATATTTCCCATACTGTAAAGTAACAAGTTATAAGCAAACTGTAACTTCCAAGTAATTATTACAAAAATAGATATTGATAATAAATGGAAAGGACTTATGGGGAGGGAGAAAATTAAGGTAAGGAAGAGAGGAAGTTTAAGTGGAGAAGGGGATAAAAGCATAGGGAAGAGGTCACGTGGGAGAAAGAACAGCTAACACTAAAAGATTTTTGGAAAACTTTTAAAAGTTTCCTTAAAAGTTTTTAAAGGAGGTTTAATGGGGAATATTGTTACCCTCAGGTGTCAGAGGCTATTAAACAAAAACCCCAGTGCCTAGTGTGGGATTAGTTCCTTTGAATTGTTAATCAGGACGATATCAAAGACACCCCCAAAGCAATGCACCAGAATATGGTGCATTTCTTGGTTGTCCACTAGAATATGGTGATAAAACCCTGTTGCTGAAGACATTATACACTTTGGTCACAGACATGGAGAAATTAAGCTGGTACTGACCCACAGGATTCCTCCATGCTGGCTAGCTTACATAATGTGGAAAGGTGCTATGCAGGCTACTGGGGAGGAAAAGGCAACAATGGTCTTACCCAACTGTGAGCCTTGTGAGATACAATAATGACGGGCCTATCAAAATATACCTACTGATGTAATAGTGCCATGATCACTATAGGGTAATCAAGCACTTTCTCATTGGAATTAAAACCTATGCCTTATGAGGAGATTCATGACTGGTTCTGTAAATCTAGCTAAGAATCCATGGCTAGGGAGCTCACAGTTTGTTTACACACCCAAGGGGTGAACCCATTACTATCATTTTGTAAAATGGGTATAGTATCAAACTGTCTTCTCAATATGTATCATACTTATAGATTAATACAGTTCTCAGTCTTCATTGGAGAAGCTTCTTTTTGCAGTTGATGACAGTACAGAAACTCACAATTGGTCAAAGTTCAGAGAATAAGTGACTATGGAGTGCTCAGCCCTAAATGGCAGATATATATCAACCTTTCCTAAAGACTCGGGGGAACATTGAAAAGGAGGGAGCATAAAGGTTATAAGAGCCAGAAGTTGCAGGGGAACTACAGAAAAACAACGTCTTCTTGATATGACACAGTCAGTACACTCAAGAACTCACAACAGTTATGATTACCTAAATAAGACTTTCACTAGATCAAACTAGTCAGCAGTTACTCATTGATATGGAGGGGGGTGCTCATGATCTCCACCCCTAGCTGAGAAACTCTTAGCAGTTGATGGGTTCTGGAAGAGGAAGCATCAGTTTTCTTTAGAGGTGTAGTCCCTAGTAAGTTGATCATACTCCAGTGGTTGGCCCTTGGAGAAACAGAACTGATAAGAACTCCAAGAATGAATATGAATATTCATTGTTACTTTCTCTGATGATGAGATGCAGTTAGACTTACAAATGCCTGGCAAAATTTTAGTCTTGTCTTTTGTCAGAAGAATATCTCCTGGCTGAAAGTCTTGCTCCCAATCAAAAGATACAGCTGGACTACCTCTCAGATTTACAATAAAGATTCCAAGTGGTATGGGCAGAAACAAATATTTCTGGACTGGCCCAACACCAAGTTCCTATAATGGTTCAACTAACCAGTTCAGCTACCCCCATCCAGATCAAACAATACCCAGTGATCCTGGAAACAAAAAGAAAAAAATGTAGTTCATATTACCTGGCTTAGAGAGACAGATGGTGCCCCCATCATCCTGGAATACATTTCTCCTGTCTGTAAGGAAACTTGGAACCTCTGATTCTCATGAATCTGTTTTCTTTAGAGAAATATATGTACACAGTCTTGGACCTGAAAGATGCATTGTTCAGTCTCAGTTGGCAGAGGTGAGTCAACCCATCTTTGCTTTTAAATTGACAGACGCAGAAGGAAGTTACAGTCGGCAATTTAAATGGACCAGGTTGCCCAAGGATTTAAAAATTCTCCAACCCTGTATGATGAGACACTAAATACTGACCTCCTGCCTTTCTGTCAGAGGTTTCCTGGGACCACACTCCTACAATTTGTAAATGACCTCCTCCAGGCCTCTAAACCTAAAATAGATTACAAAAGGGCCACTGAGGAACTGCTGCAAGAGTTACAGACCCTGGGCTAAAGAATTTTGATTAAGAAAGCCCAAATTTATATGTCAGAGGCTGCTTATCTTGGCTATCAGCTTAGGGGATGCAAAAGAAGCCTGTCTCAGAGTAGGATTGTTGCCATCCTTCAGATTGCAACTCTAAAGACAGAGAGACAGGTTCAAGAGTTTCTAGGTGCAGCTAGGCATTGCTGCCTCTGGATGCCAATGTTTATGGAAATAGCAAGGCCTCTACACACCAACACAAAGGGGGGCACTGAGCCCATAATCTTAACTGAGACTAAACAAACAGCATTTGAGGCTTTAAAAGCACCTCTGACTTCGGCTCCAGCCATAGCACTTCCAGTTGTCTCAAAACCTTTTAATCTGTTGGTTCATGAAAGAAAAGATATTACAAAAGGGGTTTTAACCCAGACTTTGGAGTCATGGAAATTCCTTGTCTAAGGAATTGGACCCTGTAGCCAAAGGGTGGTCCACCTGTCTAAGAGCTTGGCAGCTACTGCTAATCTAATGAAAAGAGAACAAACAAGTTAACTCTGGGTCAGGCTCTCATATTCACAGTACCCCATTACATGGTTGAAACTGTCTCTGAGGAATACCAGAACACTGTCTGTCTAATGCCCATGTGACCCAGTATTAGGCCCTACTCTTTGACTGTCTTCTAGTTCCATTTGAGAAACCTACCACCTTCTACTCTCTTGCATGATGAGAATCTGAAGGTACTCACCCATGACTGTCACAATATGAAAAGTGAAACCAGGTATGTAGGAGCTGCAGTAGTTACTTTAACTGAAACAGTTTGGGACCAATCTAGGTACCTCACCCTAGAGAGCAGAACTGATTGATCTTACCCAGGCTCTCAGACAGAAAAAGGAACTCGCACCACAATATACACAAATAGTTGCTATGCTTTTGCTATCATGCATGTCCATGGTATGATCTATGACTTTTCACCATGGGGGGAAAGGACATTAAAAATAAACAAAAATTTGTAGCCCTCCTAGAGGATATTTGGCTTCCCCTATGAACTGCTGTCCTCCGCTGATATGTCATTCTCCATGGTCCCCTGCATCATTCAAGTCCGTGATGATGGCACTAATTTTTCCAATTCCTCCTGTGGTGCAGTATTGTCTTTGTTCACTATTTAACCTGGTTGAGGCATCTCCAGTGGCTTCCATTTAGCTTTCCCAACCCTAATATCCCTTCTTGGTTCCCAGCCACTTAGCCACCAAATAATCACACAGAAACTGTATTAATTAAAACACTGCTTGGCCCATTAGCTCTAGCTTCTTATTGGCTAATTCTTACATATTAATTTAACCCATTTCTATTAATCTGTGTAAGGCCACGTGACTGAGGCTTACCAGTTAAAGTTCCGGCGTCTGTCTCCAGCGGGTCTACATGGCTTCTCTCTGACTCTGCCCTTCTTTCTCCCAGCATTCAGTTTAGTTTTCCCCACCTAGCTCTGCTCTGCCCTGCCCTGCTCTGCTATAGGCTCAAAACAGTTCTTTATTCATTAATGGTAATCACAGCACACAGAGGGAAATCCCACATCAGTGGCTTACAGGTTGTGGTCCAGCAATGGCTGTCTCTTCTCGGGAAGTTCAAGAAGCCAATAGTTGGTTAGTCCACGGGAACTCAGCTAGTCTTCAGTATACATTGGAATCCTGAAGAAGTAGGTTCTAATACCAGTGAAGGAATATCTTAACAGCAGGACAGGTGAACTTTCCAGTAAGTATGAGAGAAAGCAGACAAGAAGCAAAAGGTTCCTTCTTCCATGTCCTTTTATATAAACTGCCACCAGAAGGTGTGGCCCTGATTTAGGAAGAGTATTCCCACCTCAAATTATTCAATCAAGAGAAATCCCTCATAAGATTGATTTTAGTTAATTCCAAATGTAGTCAAGTTGACAACCACAAGCATATAGACATCATTAATTAGCCTTAGTGGATTATTTAAAAATAAAAAGAGGACAATAAGTTGGAAGGGAGACATGAGGAGGTTCTGGGAGAAGTAGATGGAGGCAGGGTGAATATGATCAAAATACACTGCATAATATATGAAATTCTCAAACAGTAAAAAATGCTAAATATAAAAAGTATATTATTGTAATAAATAACTGAATTTCATTCAATCACAGAACCTCAGCTTCAGTCAATTATAGGCTGAAAAGTGCTCATCCTATGCCAAAATAACATAGTCATCACGTTAAAATCCATCAGAATACCTCTGCAAACAAATTCCAGGTATTGTCTATATTTATTGCATTCTGACATTTCTAATCATAGTTTCTGAACCTTTCTTGCTTCAGACAGTTGTCCAATTCAGAAATTCCTTTCTCAAATTATCTCTGCTAAACTTAATTTGTATGATGTTTTCCTAGAAAAGAGTCACTAGAGATGTACTTTGGACCCTACTCTTGGTATAGCTCTTAGAAGAGAAATATCATACAAATTGATGCAATAGAAAAGAAGCCCATTGCATTTTTGTTTGATCTATATAAACAGAAAAATTCTCAAACAAATGAAAGAAAGGCTACATTGGATCTTAGCAAGAGGGAATATTGGCCTATGAACCAATTTCCAGACTTGAGCCAGATCTAGAACCTCTTGAATAAGGGGATGGCCAGGTATCCCTGAGGTAGGACCTTGTTAAATACCTAGGAGTTTCACTGTTAGCCTTTATCCTATCCTGATGTTTACCACATAAAACCTGGAACTTGGCAGAATTTTATGGTTCCTGCCCCTAAACCAATGCCTATAGACAAAGCCTCTGAATCTGCATTGAGCTTATTGGCTCAGGGACTGTATCTACTATCCCTCTCCCAACCACAGGCAATATAACATGAAGGACTCCAGCTGCATGGAGTAAGACAGGATAGTAAACATAGGACATTTTCTTGAAATACAGTGTCAGGCTTACCACCATGAAATGTGACACTGAATAGAATTAAATAGCCACTATCATCAGACCACTGTCTGAAAAGGGAGCCTCTGGACTTGTCACAGCCCTAGTATGAAATACTTGTATTCTGGTTCCATTACTCTAGCAAGCTACATAGGTTGTGGGCCATAAAAGGACTACAAAAGCAAGCAGATAATAACATTGTGGAACTTGGTCTTGCCCTTGTGTTATGGTGGCCTCAGTAGGATGTAGACTCCAGGTATGACATAGCATTACAGCAATGCTGATGGCATAAGACCCACTAACTGGATTTATCCTATAACTTTAGTTAGTACAGCATAGAGAAATCATCTAATTGGGGTAGGAAGAGGCACATGTTGCTACTTTGAAGTCTAGGACCAGACATTCTACAGTGAGGTCCAGGGCTTAGCAAAATCCTCTGATGCCTGATCCCAGGCCAGTGATAATGAATGATGTATCTGAGCCTACCCTAGCCACAAGGAGAAGCATTCAGAGACAGACTACCATTTCAGACACTTCATAGCCCATAGAAAAATACAACTCTAGATTTGTGACAAAAGTGGACATGGGGTGCCCTATAGTTCCAACACAGTGAAACTACCCTAACAATAGTCTTGGAGCAAATCTAGACATAGGGTATCACCTAATTTTTGAAATAGTGGAAGCAATCAAATGCAAAGAGAAAAGAAATAGACTAATTAGAATTTCTAAAAGAACAGAAACAAATAAATCCAGATTGTGAAGACTAGAATAAATACCTAATGTTTCAATGTGAAGAAGTCATACATCAACAATATCAAGAACTTCCAGGGATCCATGGGTTTACCTAAAAGATAAAAATAAGACACCAGAAATAGAACATATAGCAACAATATGTTAAAAATCTCAAAGAATGAAAAGTTCCTAAAAATTAAAAATAGAATTATATTTTTATATTCCAGCCCTGGAATTATATACACACAAGTAATTATATATAGACATTATACTGACTGAGCAGATTATATTTACATATTTAAGAATATATATAAGTACATATACATGTAATAACAGTTAAAGAAAGAGAAGTTCAAGTCCATGAATTTGAGAGAGAGCCGGGAGTACATGGGAGAAAGGAGGAAACCAAAAGGGTAATTATGTAATTATATTTAAATTTCAAATATAAAAATTATATAATGACTGTGTGATTTAGTAATTACATTAATGAGTATATATCCAAAAGTAATAAAGTCAGTATATCATAGAGTTACTTACATTCCCGTGTTTTTTTGTAGTACTATTTCCAATAGTTAAGGAATGTATAATAGATGAATGAAGAGAATATAGTAAATATATAAAATGAAACACTATTCAGTCAAAAGAATGAAGAAATTCTGTCATTATAATAATCAGTGGAAATGGAAGTCATTATACTAAGTGAAATAAACACAGCACAAAAGCACATATTACATTATATCACTCACGTGTAATCTAATAAAGATTTTTTTCAAAGAAGTTGAGAGTAGAATAGCAGTTGCCAAAGACTGGGAATGAAGAGAGGGTGGAATAAGGAAAAACTGATCACTAGTTATACTTCAATAGGAGAATATGTCAGAATATTTAAGTTATATTTACTTAAATTATTTAAATTACACTTAAATAGAAGAAAGGAGCTCTGGTGTGTGCTTGTATTTAGGGCGACTCTAGATAATGATAATGTTTTGTACATTTTAGAAACCTAGAATAATGACTTGGGATGCTTTGCCACAAAATAGTAAATATTTATGGAAGTACATATTGTATGTACAACTTTTCTATGTCAACTAAACAATAAAAAGAAATAAGTTCCTCAAAGAATTAGTTTAAACATTGTATTTTTTAAAAGAAATTGGTCACATACTTAAGCATTACCTCAGAAAAGCAAGAACCCAAATTTTTTCAAGTTAATATTATATATATATATGTAATATATATATAATGCAATTTAATTAAAAGAGGCATTTCTTAAGAGTTTTCATAGCTGGGCAGTGGGCACACCTTTAATTTCAGAACTCAGGAGGCAGAGGCAGGTGGATCTCTGAGTTCAAGATCAGCATGGTATACAGAGAAAGTTCTAAAACAATGAGGACTACACAGAGAAACCCTGTCTCAAAAAGCACAAATAAATAAGTTTTAATATATGGAATATGTCTGTGTATAACAATAGAATGAGTTCTATACCTAGTTTGACTGATAAAAATAAGCTTGTTTCTTTATTACAAAATTTGTCAGCAAGAAAAATAACATGATGATGACTAGCTGCTTTTTTAATTTTCTTTTTTCCTTTTTGTTTTTTCTTTTTTTTAATGTTACAGGGCATTCTTTTATTAATAATTTTTTTCATTTATCTTACATATGAACCAGTTTCCCCTCCCTCCTCTCTTCCCACTCTCTCCCACACCTCCCTATCTACCTCCAATCCAGTCCTCCTCTATTTGGAAAGGGGAAGGCCTCCCATAGGAGTCAACAAAGTATGGCATATCAAGTTGAGGCAAGAGCAAGCTCCTCTGCCTGCATCAAGACTGGGTGAGGTATCCCAACATGGAAAATACGTTCCAAAAAATCAGCTCATGATCCTACTGCTAGGGACCCCACAAACCGACCAAGCTACACAACTGTCACCCACATGCAAAGGGTCTAGGTCGATCCCATACAGGTTCCCTGGCTGCCAGTACAGAGTCCATGAGCTCCATGGTAAACTGTCTCTGTAGGTTCCCCCCTCCTCTGCCATCACAATCTTGACGCCCCCCCTTCCTGCCACTTTGCTGGTACAATCCCTCCTCCCTCTCTTCAACTGGACTTCTGGAGCTCATCCCAGAGCTTGGCTGTGGATCTCTGCATCTGCTTCCATCAGTTCCTGGATAAAGGCTCTCCGATGACAATTAGGGTAGTCACCAGTCTGATTACAGTAAAAGGTCGGTTCAGGCACCCCCTCCACTATTGCTAGGAGTCAGCTGGGGTCATCCTTGTGGATTCATGGGTGTTTCCCTAGCACCAGGTATCTCCCTAACCCCTAAATGACCCCCTCTATCAAGATATTGCTTTCATTACACTCTCCCCCGTGACACCCCAATCCCTCATGTTCCTATCCCCCCATGCCCTCCCCTTGACACTTTCCCTCCCACCCTCAGTTTACACGGGAGATCTCATCTATTTCTCCTTCCCAGGGAAATCCATGTGTTTCAAAGAAATTATTTTAAAAACTTGCCTGGTGTCCCATAATTCCGGGAAAGGATATTTAAAAACACCTCTCCTGATTTCCTTGTCACGTGATATTTTAGCAGCTTACATGGATCTGTCAAGTGGCCTTCAAAATGGCACACTTGACAGGCTAATCTTCTGGAACTGAGAACATTAGTCTTTTAGAAAAATTGTTTTCCAGAGCATCGGTTAACTTGAATAAACTTTAAAAATTACTGTTACAGCTAATAAGCGAACCGTGAAAAGATTTCAAGATGGGAGTGACATTGTACTGTTTGCATTTTAAATTAAACATTCCAGTGGGTAGGTGAAAAATGGATTTGAGAATCCCAAGATGTGAGCAGTTAGTGAACCCACCTAGGAGGTTATGGAAGCAATCCAGGAACTTTATCACAAGCAGGAAAATAAAAAGATAATAGAAACAAGAAAAACTGAACATCTGAAATAATCCTTATTTTTATCAGATGAGGTTGGTGTAGTTAGATCATGCTGACATCACAAACACCAGCATCCCCGTGCATTCTCATGATGAGGAGGGTCTATTCCAGAGCCAGTCACTGAACCAGATGTTGGAATCCTGTCATTTGGAAGGAGAACCATCCTGTAAAGAGAGATCTTGAGAAAAGATGTTAGGAGGATGTCATGTGGACATTCAGGCCTTGTGGGTCTGAAGGACATCTGCCATTTGGTCCTCTGCCTAGAGTCACATGACATTGCCCAGTTGAAGGCACTTCTGTAATCCTCCAAGCCATAATGCCTTGAACACCAAGTGTGAAAAAAGAGAGAACTAGGTATGACTCCTGTGTGACACAGGAGGGTACCCGGACAGCTGTCACATTTGAGGAAAAAATGCTATCTTCCATCTCAAATATCTTGAAATTGTGTGTGCCCAGTGAATTTTTTTCATATTCTTTTATTTTTCATTCAAAAATTTACACTTCCTCCCCTTCTCCATGTCCCCTCCTGCTCCCCCGCTACCCCTCCTCCCTCCCGCTGCTTCCTTAAGAGGGGGCAGGGTACCCTGCCCTGTGGGAGCCGAAGGCCCTCCCCCCTCCATCCCGGCCTAGGAAGGTGTGCATCCATATAGACTAGGTTCCCAAAAAGCCAATACATACAGAAGAGATAGGTCCCAGTGCCATTATCATTGGCTTCTCAGTCAGCCCCCATTGGCAGCCACATTCAGAGATTCTGGTTTGATCATATGCTCATTCAGTCCTGGTCCAGCTGGATTTGGTGAGCTCCCATTAGATCAGGCACACTGTCTCAGTGGGTGGACCAGCCCCTCACGGTCCTGACTTCCTTGCTCATCTTCTCCCACCTTCTGCTCTTTGACTGGACCTTGGGAGCTCACTCCATTGCTCTGATGTGAATGTGGGTCTCTGTCTCTATTTTCATCCATCGTACAAAATTTCTATAGTGGTGATCAAGATATTCATCAATGTGACTATGGGAAAAGGCTAGTTCAGGCACCCTCTCCTCTGCTTCCCAGGTACCTAGCTAGGGACATCCCCGTGGACACCTGGGATCCCCTCTAGAGCCAAGTCTCTTGCCAATCCTAAAATGACTC
>PVIU01023937.1:9284-26548 GCA_004026605.1 Ondatra zibethicus | reverse complement strand
ATGAATGTGTTGGGGGTGAACAAGCAGAAGAAAAAAATCTAGAAACTTGGGGCTCAAACCAAATCATCTAAATTATTGAAACCGTTTGTGTGTGTGTAAATCTACAAATAGGGCATTTGATATTGGTAATTGAGAGGTAGCCACTACTAAATACTCTAAGCCTCCCTAGTGATTTGATCTAAAAAAAAAAAAAAACACAACCAAGGAACACAGTATATCAAAGATATAATCACTTTTTTCCCCCAGTTGTTTTGAGACAGGATTTCTCTGTGTAGCCCTGGCTGTCCTGGAACTCACTCTGTGGATCAGGCTGGTCTCAAACTCAGAGATCTGCCTGCCTCTGCCTAAGTGCTGGAATTAAAGCTGTCAAAGCTGTCTTTTTATCTTTTATGTTTCAGACAGAACCAGATGTTGAGAAACTAAATACCATGTCCCTCAAGACTTTTACATTAATGTACATTAACTCATTAATTCTGACAGGAGAATGCTAAGTTCCATGTCAATCTGGGCTACAAAAGAGCAAGACTGTCTCAAAAACAAAACCAAGAAATTTTAGTTGCCATATAAGGGTTTTTATTGTTTGTTTTCTTAAGTATCAAAAATAAAAGTGGTGCTGGGTGAGGGTGGCACACGCCTTAAATCCCAGCACTTGGGCAGGCAAAGGCAGGTGGATCCCTGTGAGTTCGAGGCCAGCCTGGTTTACAGAGCTAGTTCCAGGGCAGTCAGGGTTACATAGAGAAACACTGTCTTGAAAAACATTATTATTATTATTATTATTATTATTATTATTATTATTATTATTATTATTATTATTATAACAGTTGCAGCAGTGTGGTAGTGTACACCTTTAATTCCAGAGCTTGAAAGGCAGAGACAGGCTAGGGCTGTTACAGACAAACCCTGTCTCAAAAAATAAACAAAAAAAGACAGTTGCTTTTCCCTTAAATACCCATGGTTTAAAGAGACATTTCTGAGAATTCATTCAATCATATACTAAATTTAGTTAAGTCCCAAGTCTATGCCAGACATTGTTCTTGTCACTGGGAAACCAAAACAAATCAAAATCCTTGTTTTCCTGGACTTTCTATTCCATGGGGGAAGCATAGTAAACTAATGTCTCAAGCAGTAAGCACTGTAGGGGGAAAACACTTAAAAATGTGCAAAGTACTATTATTTGAGTGCTTGGAGAAAGTCCGATCTATGTTATATGTGAGCCAAGACCTAAAGGAAATGAGAAAGAAAACAACATGTATTTTTGGAAAAAGAGCAGAAGCATCACCCAGTGTGCCAAGCACTATCAAGACACATCACGGTTAGGGTGGGTAGATGGAACAGAATAAGACTATTAGCACATTAACTAAAAAGGGTAAAGTAGATAAGACACAGTTCTCTCAGGGCCTAAGCACAACATAGTCCCAGTGTACGCTTGCTTTTTCTGTCTACCTCTAGGCTACATTCCCAGTCCACTGGGCATTATTATTGTTGAAACATAATACCAGGCAGCCCAAGTTGACAGCAAATTACACACACACACACACACACACACACACACCCCGCATGTTGCCTACAGGCTGTTCTTTAATTTCTGATCCTCCTGCCTTGACCTCCAAAGTGCTGGGGCTACAAGTGTGCACTACTATATTATAGCAATTTTTTTCATGTCCAAAGGTATTCTGGTTTAGACCACAAATCGTATGGTTGCTCTAATAGAGAAGTAATTCTAAGAACTTTTTTCTCTGTGTTTTTTTGTTTTTCTTTGTGAGTTTGTGGTTTCTTTGGGGGGGGTGGCCGGGTATTTGTGGCTTTGAAAACAGGGTTTTACTATGTAGCTCTCGCTGTCTTAGAACTGACTATGTAGACCCACCTGCCTCTGCCTGAATTAAAGCCATGCACCACCAAGTCTGGCTCTGGGGTATTTTTTTTTTTAAATAGAGTCTCACTATGTAGCCTGAGGCTGACCTAAGCTTGTGATCCTCTTGCTGTAGCTTCCCAAATGCTGAGATCCCAGGCACATATCCAGCACCAAACCCAGCTCCTGCGTTAGATATTGAAATGTATGGATCTGGACACAGAATGTGGAATTCAGCTGAGGTCTGTGCTTGAGGTATGTTTAGGAATCATCACACAAATGGTGCAGAACTAAAACTATATTATTCTACAGCAATAAGACAGATGCCTCTCCATAAGCCAAGTACAAAAACTTAAAAATAGAACACAACTCAATAAATTTATACAACTCCTCTATAGAAAATCAAATCACACGATCCATGACACAGTCTTTTTCCCACAGCTATGCACATGACATATGAAACTTTCTCCTGGATTTTTTTTTTTTTTTTGGCTTTTCGAGACACCCTGTAGCCCTGGCTGTCCTGGCACTCTAGACCAAGCTGGCCTCGATCGAACTCACAGAGATCCACCAGCATCTGCCTCTGCCTCCCGAGTGCTGGGATTAAAGGCGTGCGCCACCACCGCCTGGCACCACAAGAATTCCTAAACAGGACAGCTATTTCTCTCGCAGTCAGAAGTCAGGGGAGGGGAGGAGCCAAACACCTTTAATCCTAACATTTAGAAATGGGAGATCTTGCGTTCAAAAACAATTCTCAGCAGGCGTGCTGGCCCAAATTTAGTAATCCCAGCCCGAAAGAGGCTGAACCATAACTGAAGGTTAGAGGCCAGTCTCACTACACAAGAAGACCAGTCTCAAAAAAAAAAGACACCTCTTTTGGCAAGGTTAAGCTTTGTCTCGTTCAATAAATAGTACATCAAAACTAAAAGGAATGTTTTACAAGAGTATGAGAAGCCGTCTCTAATTCTTTTAGCCAGTTAATTTTCTAGTAACAAAGTATCACAAGATACTTCCCAATGTCTGCATACTAATGTATTTTCCTAGAAACCTGACGGAGCCTAACAATAGGTAGATAAAAGGTAAACTTTTATGAACCTCAGCTAGAAGATGTAAAACAGAGTTTTAAAATTTCGTAATACCTTTTCTTTGCACACTGAACCACCAGTGTGTTCGGTTTGTATCCTGAAGGGATTAAACACCCTAATCACTCCCCGAGGCATTTCATGCGTAAATAGGTGGCTGAAACCAGCAGGCTCATTAAGAAAAAGTATTTTACTTTCACTACATTCAGAGACTTCGAACGCTTTCAAATGTTTCAGAAAGACTCGGGATTCAAAATGTAATGTTTTAAACAGAATCTATCTCCTGCGCCCAAAGAGAAACAACTGCAATCTACATTTAAAACATTGTCAAAAGGCTGTGAAACATTTCCCTTCTTTGAAAACCGCATTCAGTTAGAATTTTACGTAGTCCTAAATGCTTATTGTCAATCTTAGGGTTTTAAAAAGATTCCACCAAGAAATCAATAGAGTTCTATTGGGAACGCAAGACAAAAATCCTAAAGACAATCTTCAGCGCAAGTGTAACACGCGAAACTAACCAGTCTCGGAGCTTTCACCGCCAACCAGATCCCCAATACTAACTAACCTCCTCCACGTCCCCGCAACCTGAACCCCATGAATTCCAAAATTCTACACAAACAGCCGCGCTCACTAAACGGCGGTCGCTAGCTTCTATCGGCCCACAGGGCGGGAAGGGCAAGTGGGGAGCCGGGAAGCAGGTACGGGTTCGCAGCACTTACAAGTCCGTCAACACCAAGAGCTCCGAGTAGGCCCGGTGCAGAAGAAATTCGATGAGCGTGCTAAGCCGGTAACCAGGGCTAGCCGCGGCCGCAGCTGCCGCCGCCACCGCGGTTCCCGGCGGCGGAGGAGCCGGGGCTGCCGCCGAGCCGCTGCCGCTGCCGCCGCCCGGAGGAATCAGCTGGTGGTTCTCCAGCTGCACTGGGGCCATGGCGGCGCACAGCCCGGCTTGGCGCAACCGCCCGAGAAGCGGCCCTAGAGCCTCCCCCCGGGCTCGGTGACCGCACCGAGGCGGGCGCGGGCAGAGGAGCCGCCGCCTAGCGCCAGGCCACCTCTGCTGAACAGGAAGCCGAGTCCGGGCTGCGGAGGCCCGCCCCCATAAAGGGCCGGCCGGGAGGGCCTGCCGCGGGGAAGCGAGCGCGGGACGGGAGGAGGGAGAGGCGGGCGGGCCGCCGCTCGAGGAAACGAGCTTCAGTGACTGTTCAGCGGCCGCCCGGCCGGGGGGCTGCAACGTCCAGTTGCGGGGCCTGGGGCAGAAGTCGCCTGGCAGAACGGAAGGGGAACCGCGGGAGGCCTTTTCCACTGGCAACCTGCGACGGTTCCCCGCGCTGTGCCAGGCTAGGGGGGGCACGCGGGAGGGGGTGTGTGGGAGTGGGGCGGGGCGAGGCGGTGCGTGGGCGGGAAAACGGAAAGGGGGGTGGGTGAACGCGAACTGCCGGAAACCGCGCTGCCAGCCGAGAGGGTCGCGTCACAGAAACGTCAGCAGTCCCGAGTGTTCTTTTTGCCCCTGCCTAGGCGGCCGCAGTGGGGCGGTGGGCGGAGGAGGGTCAGTGGAGAAGTCGCCGGTCTGCCATCTATTCTCGGGGCCCCCAGCGCTACGTCGAGCGGTCGCCGGTGACCGCGCGCCGCGACTCTACCACGCGCGCTCCATAGGCTTCTCTGGTGCGACGCGTGGGAGACAACGTTTGCCGTCATTATTTCTTTCTCTTTCTTTCTTTTTTTGTCAACTGTGGGAAAATGGGCGAGAAAATGGAACAGGACAGGAGCGACGGCACAATAACGTCAATTGAATGCAGTCTCGGGTGCTCCGAGCTCGTTGCTGTCACCCAAAGCCTGACAGTGAAACACATGCAGTCCTTAAATCCTTCGCTGGCATTCTTGGCTTTTGTCCCTGCCCTTGCAGTAGCCGCCCTGTCTTGCATGGGTTTTTACTTCATCGTTCCCTATTGCCTCTTTTCCTCCAAAAATCCACGTATATTTTGTATGTGTTTTCTAACCTTGGCTCCTGTTTGGAATCACGTACAAGACTTTTAAGAAAGAAAGAAAAAAAGAGTCTATGGGTTCCATAGCCATAGATTCAGATGCAATTGTTCTTACGTGATGTCTGGGCTTCGAGTTTTTTTTTTTTTCTTTTAATAGTCACCTAGCGATTCTAACGCACAACTCACGGAGAAATTCACTGTTAAAAGCGTCTGTTTCTGTGACCCTACCTAAACATCGTTTTGCAGCTTCATCTCCCGCAGGTCTAACAGATGCTCATGCTGATCCTAAGGTTAGACAATTCTCTTTGTTCTCCACTTGTGCAATTGCAGTACTCTTTCTGATTCTTGGTCTCACTGTGTTGTCGGGGCTGGTCTTCAGGCTCTTGAGCTCAAAGTACTTAGGACCACACACTCCTGCACTCCTCACCCACTTTTCTGATTGAGAAATCATATATTTATGGGGTACAATGTTAAATTGCAATGCATGGATACACTCCCAAATGAACAAGTCAGATTCATTAATGTACCTATCACCTCTGATACTTTATTCTTTGGGGGTGAGAACAGCTAACACACCACCTCCTGCTGCATCCTTGCCTATCTATAGTAGGCAAGCATTCTGCCATATATCCCTAGCCATTTCGTGTTGTGTTGGCTTACCTGGAACTTGCTATGTAATTTAGACTGATATTCAACTTGTGATCTCCTGCCTTAGCCTCCCATGTAACTGGGATTATAGGTGTGCATCTCTATGTTCTATTAAAATCCACTCTTAACTATAGGAGATGCTATTAACAGGAGATGTTAACTAAAATTCCTGCATTGCATATTGCTGCCTGAAAGGTATCTTTTCAGTAACATTTCCCTTTTCCCTGCCCTCAGCCTCTACCAAACATTATTTACTGTTGCTTCAATGAATTGGACATTTTAAGATTCCGCTTAAGGTGAGACGAGATACTGGCTTTGTGTGCCTCCTTTTTTGACTGGATATAATGTCCTCTCGAGCCAACCATGCTGTTGTAGATGACACTTCGTATTCTTTGCTTGAATAATAGTCCATTGTGTATTATACACAGCACAGAACTTTTCTAATATGCCTAAGGTCTCAGTATAACCCAGACCTACCTTAGGCTAAGTTCCTCCTGCCTCACTCCTGAATGCTAGGCTACTGTGAAAGAATCAATTACCCAGCCACGTTTGTGTGTGTGTGCTGGGGGGTCTAGCACAACACCTCAAGAATATTAGGCAAGTTCTCTGCCACTAAGTTGCATCTCCAGCCCTGCAGCCACATTTTTCTTTCTATCTATTTGTTGATAGGCACTTTTTAGAAAAAAAAATCTGTATCTGCCGGGCGGCGGTGGCGCACGCCTTTAATCCCAGCACTCGGGAGACAGAGGCAGGCGGATCTCTGTGAGTTCGAGGCCAGCCTGGTCTACAAGAGCTAGTTCTGGGACAGGCATCAAAGCTACAGAGAAACCTTGTCTAAAAAAACCAAAAAAAAATTCGGTATCCTGGTTATTATGAATGCTGCTATATTTGTCAGGTGTGGTGGTGTACTCCCGTAATCACAAAACTTTGGAAGTAGAGTCAGGAAGACCAGGAGTTGAATCGTTCTCAACTACATAACAAGTTCCAGGCTAGCCTGGACTATATGAGACCCTGGATCTGAAATAAGATAGTAATGCAAATATCTTTTTGACATAGTAATTTCACTTCCTTTTAATGTATACCCAAAAAATTGGATTACTGGATCACTTGGTAATCTCTTTAGTAGTTGCAGGTCTCTCCATACTGGTTTCCAAAATGGCTGTAGTAATTTTGAATTCTCACCAACACTATACAAGGTTTCTTTTTTCTCCATCCTCCCTATTTTTTTCCCTTTTGTTTATAGCCATTCTAGCAGATGTAAGGTCTTATTTTTTTTTTTAATTTCCATGGTGGGACAGATAACATATTTGTGTCAGGTAAAATCAGGCCATTTCTTTTCCAGTTTTGACTTGTCTTATTGAAGTTTTTCTCTCTTTTAAAAACAGTATTGACTTCAATTAAGACATTCTTGTTGTCACAAACAAAAGATGATTTGTAAGATGGTCCATCGAGTCTTCTCTAACACTTTCTATTTCTGTATGATGTTGAGAGGATTTCAGTTGTGTTTTCTTGTATAAACACAGTAACAAATCTTGCCTTTTGGTATTTCTTCTATTAGGCAGTAAGGTTCTACCTAGACAGAGTCTCAACAATTTGTCAATAAGAGCAAACTATTAGGGTGGAACACGGAGGCAGGCAGATCTCTGTGCAGGACTAGCTGGCCTACATAGGAATTTCTAAGCTAGTTAGGGATACACAGTGAGGTCTTAATCTCAAAAAGAAAAAAAGAAAGAAGGAAGGAAGAAAGAAAGAAAGAAAAGAAAGACCTTTAATCCTAGCACTCGGGAGGCAGAGGCACTCAGATCTCTGTAAGTTCAAGGTTAACCTAGTCTACAAGAGAACAGGCTCCAAAAAACTACAGAGAATCCCTGTTTTGAAAAACAAAACAAAACAACAACAACAAAAAAAAATGCCGGGCGGTGGTGGCGCATGCCTTTAATCCCAGGACTCGGGAGGCACAGGCAGGCAGATCTTTGTGAGTTCGAGGCCAGCCTGGTCTACAAGAGCTAGTTCCAGGACAGGCTCCAAAGCTACAGAGAAACCCTGTCTCGAAAAACCAAAAAGAAAAAAGAAAAAAAGAAAAAGAAAACCAAAAAAAAAGAAAGAAGGAGGAGGAGGAAGAAGAAAGAAGGAAGGGAGGGAGGGAGGAAGGAAAATCATAATTTTTTTCTAGCTATGCTAAAATTCAATATCCTATAAATAAATGGTTGCTAATGGGTGAACAAGAGGAAGAGACCTGGTCAGTCGTCCTTATCAACTTAGACCATGAAACCCAATATGGACAAGTTCAACAGAACCGCCTTATACTGGCTGCCCATGCATGCTTTAGCATTGCCAGGACATACATTTCATTTTTTTCAGTGGGTGAACAAAGGAAGAAGAAAAAGAGAAACTTTTTAAAGGAAAGGGAGCTGTGAATGGAGAATCTAATTATTAGCCAGGTGTGGTGATGCACGCCTTTAATTCTAGTACTCAGGAGGCAGAGGCAGGCAGCCCTCTGAGTTTGAGACCTTCCTGGTCTACACAAAGAAACCCTGTCTCAAAACAAAAAAAAAGAAAGAAAGAAAGAAAGAAAGAAAGAAAGAAAGAAAGATAATCTGCCGGACAGTGGGTGGCACACGCCTTTAATCCCAGCACTCAGAAGGCAGAGAGCCAGGTGGATCTTGTGAGTTCAAGGCCAGTCTGGTCTATAGAGCATGTTCCAGGACAGGCTCCAAAACTACCGAGAAACCCTGTCCTGAAAAAAAAATCCTATTTATTATATTCTTCCTTAAGAGATGATTTTTTTTCCCCTGCTGTGGTTCTGTTTCATCTTATTTCCTCTGAATTAAAACGTTCAGGTCTGGAAGGATTTGAGAGGTTCATAAGACTCAGAAAGTTGAGGATATACAGCAAACTCCTTGGGAAGCTGGGAGATTCACAGGGCCTCTCCCCAGCAAAGGTCCAAACAAGTCTCAGCAGAGTAAACGTCAGGAACCTCATCAGCATAATAGCTAATACCCAAGTTCCAGTGGCCTCAGGTCGCAGGAGCGTCTGTGCGCAATGAGTTGAGCCACAGCTAAAAGACCCAGGGGCTCCAACATTGCTTATTTTGTTGTCGTGCTTTTAGTGTTAGTTTCCCTTTTTGTTTGCTTTTTGTTCTGTTTCTGAGATAAGCTTTCACATAGCTCAGGCTGGCCTCAGACTCCATATCTGGCCTAGAATGAATGACTTTGAACATCTGATCGTTCTTCTACTCCCTACCCAGTCTGGAGATTACAGGCCTGTACCATCATACCAAGTATTTACTTTTTTTTTTTTTTTTTTTTAGTTTTTCGAGACAGGGTTTCTCTATGGCTTTGGAACCTGTCCTGGAACTAGCTCTTGCAGACCAGGCTGGCCTTGAACTCACAGAGATCCGCCTGCCTCTGCCTCCCAAGTGCTGGGATTAAAGGCATTGTGCCACCACCGCCTGGCATCCAAGTATTTACTTTTATGAGGTGCTGTGGATGGAACCCAAGGCTTTGTAGGTGCCAGGCAATCGCTCCACCACTGAGCTCCATCCCCAGCAATTCCATGCCTCAACTCTTTTTTTTTTTCAATGATACTCCATTCTGACGTGCCTCAATTCTTATCAATCAAATTAAAATGAGGCTGTCTTGGTGTACAGATGAGGAAGTAGCTGAGGTGGGAGGCTCCTGTTCACACTCCTGCTTTTGTCATAGTTTTATGGAGATTATTAGGCTGAATAGCTGTGCTATCATCAGTGCACAGCATCAAAAAGTTATTCTGATCTAGCCATGCTGCTCTGAACATTTCTGGTTTCATGAGGGAGGATGAGGAGCAGCAAACCTGGCAGCAGGGTCCTATTGCTAATATCAGGTGCTACCAGATTCTGGTAAACAAGGAGTTTTGTGATACTACAGTGCTGAATCTAGGGGACAACAAAAACATTAAATGCTACACACACACACACACACACACCAACACCTCACACCTACTAGGAACTGAAGTATGCCCTCCCTAGGTGCCAGTGTTATTGCTGCCTCCAAAGCCACATAGTCTTTTTGTCCAAAGTCAGCAACTACTGTCTTCCTTAACCCAACATCCCACACCTGTATTCAGCTGTTTAAAGGCTCATAGAAACTGGGCACAACTTTCAACAACACATTACATCTGACTTTTAGACAAAGTCTTTTTTTAAAGTCCAAGTTGGTCTTGAACCTGGTCTTCTTGCCTCCACCTTCCAAATGCTTGGATTATAACTTATTACACTGACCAAGTAGGCTACTGTAGGAATACTTTAAAGGTTCATGGGTTTCACCAGCTAATTATTACCTTGTGATCAGCAGGCATCTAGGCCCAAGAACGGAACCAAGTAGTAGAGAAAGAAAAGGCTGCAGTCATCTTCCAGTGTTGTCTAACTGCCGCCCTAAGATAAAGTCAGTCAAGCTTCCTCAGCACCAGGACCAGTGGCGAAAAAGAACAGATATGGTAGATGTGGAGCACTGATGATTTAGTGCTGGAATTCTCATCTCCCACTCAGGAGACCTGGTTCAATTCCTGGCTAATGTAGTCTGTTTCTTTGGAGCCGAAGAGATGGCTCCATGCCTAAAAGTACTCACTACTCTTTCAGAGGATCAGGGTTCAGTTCCCAGCACCCACAGGGTGGCTCACAACTATAACTACAGTTTCAAGGAATCCAAACCCCGTTCTGGCTTCCACATGTGCCAGGCATACACATGATGAACATTCACACATGCAAGGAAGCACTCGTACACATAAAATAAAAATAAATCTTTTCAGGGTGGGTGGAGATAGGGTTTCTCTGTATAGTCCTGGCTGTCCTGGCTCTCATTCTATAGAGCAGCCTGGCCTCAAACTCAGAGACCCTCCTGCCTCTGCCTCCAGAGTGCTGGGATTAAAGCATGTGCCACCACTGCCTGGCTAGTAAATCTAATAAAGAAGGAGGAGGAAGAAGCATAGCTGGTGATCATCAAAGAGGGCTCCCACCCTTTCTATCCTGACTTTCCATATGTGGGAATTTTAGTGATAGTTGGTCAGAAAAGCAGTTGTCACATGCGTGTTCCAGGAAATTTCTAGTATACCCAGGCTGGCCTGGAGCTCACTGTGTGTACTAGCTAATTTTATGGCAACTTATCACAAACTAGAATCTCAATTGAGAAAATGCTTCCTCCAGACTGACCTGTGGGCAAGCCTGTAATGCCTTTTTCTTTTCTCTTTCCTTTTCTAAACAGGGTTTCTCTGTTTAGCGTTCCTAGAACTCAGAGATCCCCTTGCCTCTGCCTTCCAAGTGCTGGGATTAAAGCCATGGGCCACCACTGCCCAGTGTATTTTCTTAATTAGTAATTGACGTGGGAGGGCCCAGCCCCTTGTGAGTGGTGCTACTTACTGTCAGGCAGGCAGTCCTACCCCTAGGTAGATGGTACTGGGGTGTCTAAAAAACAAACTGAGAAAGCCAGGAAGGGTAAGCCAGAATGCAGCATTTCTCCATGGTCTTTGCATCAGTTCCTTCCTGAAGGTTCCTGCCCTGTTTGAATTCCTGCTCTGATGTCCCTCAGTATTACACTCTGTATACCAAGCTGGCCTTGAACTCATGATGGTCCCTCTGCCTCAGCTTCCAGGGATTACCGATGAGAGCCATTATACAGAGCCTTCTGATAGTTCTTGACTTTGTCTTTCCCATATCAAATACTAAATGTGAAGTTAAAAACAACAAAACTGCTATGAGAGCTTGGGAGATATCTTTGTCAGTCAAGTATTTGATTCCCAAGCATAAGGACCTGAGTTCGAGCCCCTGAACTGATGGGGGGAAAGGCACGCTTGTGCACTCTTGTAATCTCTGCATTGGGGAAGTACAGAGAGTGGACCCTTTGGGCTAGATGACCAATCAGCCTAGCCTGTTTGGTGAGCTCCAAGCCAGTTAGAGAACATTTCCAAAAAAGAAAAAAAAAGTGGATAGCCACTGAGGTCCTCTGGCCACACATACTCATAAATATACATGCAGGGTGGGGGGGAGAGGGAGAGACCGAGAGAGACCGAGAGAGAGACCCTGCTAAGATAACTTTTATGTTTGATTTCCTGAAATGGCCTCAATAAAAATTTACTCTTTAATCTTATAAAAAGGAAGGTATGGGCTGGAGTTAAGAACACCAGCTGCTTTTCCAGAGGACCTAAG
Organism: Ondatra zibethicus; assembly: GCA_004026605.1. Taxonomy (NCBI): domain Eukaryota; kingdom Metazoa; phylum Chordata; class Mammalia; order Rodentia; family Cricetidae; genus Ondatra; species Ondatra zibethicus. Next base: position 14,812 of record PVIU01023937.1, on the reverse strand, counting down.
CTCAATTCCCAGCACCAGCACCCACATGACAGCTCACACCTGTCTGTTACTCTGGTTCCAGGGGATCTGACTCCCCCACACAACATACATGCGGGCAAAACACCAATGCACATAAAATAAAAGTAAATTTTAAAATGTTTTTAAAAGGAAGATATATTAGCTTGGCTAAATAGAAATCCTAGTTTGATTTGCTTCAGCCTTTAACTCTCCTAAGTAACTCAAAACTATTGTAAGAGTTCTTTTATGCCCTAAACTTTGGTGGGGAGGGGCTGGAAGGAAACTGTGGGGGATTAACCAATCAAAGAAGTTCTGTCGTCCTAGGTCACTTGTATATAAATTAAATAGCTTAAATACTTGTCAGAGATTGCAGAACTTCGGGTGAAAGAAAATGCACTCCTGCTAGCACACAGATTGACACAGTAGTTGTCTACAAAGTTACTTCTGTTCCAGGTTTCAGTTCCCTTGTCAAGGAGAGGCAATGCTGGAATACTCTAAGATAGGAAACAGGAGGGCTCCGGGCAAGACACATGGCTCAGCCATTAAGAGTGGGTGCTGCTTTTCCAAAGGACAAGAGTTCAGTTCCCAGCACCCACATCAGGAGGCACACAATTGCCTGTAACTTCAGCTCTAAAGGACTCAGAGCCCTCGTTTGGCCTCCACAGGCACCTCCACAGACAAAAGGAGGCTGGAAACTTGCCGGATGCTCATGTTAGTAACATATTCCTGCTCCCCAGCACTTTTCAGTCCTTGCGGTTTATCCCAAGAGAGGATGACCTGGAACTTCTTATTCTACTCTCTCCTTTCCCCATGTACTGAAATTAGAGATATGCACTACCGTGCCCAGTTGATGTGGATTGAAGATGGGTGTTTTGTGCATGTTAAGCAAGAGCTCTACCAACTGAGTTCTACCCCCAGATCAAGATGTAGTATCTTCAGAAATATTTAACTGAAGTTCCAGGGAAGTCAGTATCCTATCACTGGAGAGAAAAGTCAACATTTCTCTAGTAGAAAAATATTAGCAACTTTTTTGCAAATTTTAAAGTTGTGTTTTTATTTTATTTTGTAAAAGTTGTTTTTTATAAGCTTTGCTGATGCTCAGAACAAATACATAATGGACAAACGTTCATATCTATAATTGGAGCAACTAAATAAAAATCATAAAGGAGGTCCCAGGCTTTGGCTCCAGTTTCTAGTTTATCTTTACAGTTTGGACTATATAGCATGCTTAAGGCTAGACTGGGCTATAGCGGGGGGACCTTATCTCAAGCAAATAAAATATGAGCTGGGTGGCGTTGGTGCACACCTTTAATCCCAGCACTGGGGAGGCAGAGGCATGCAGATCTCTGTGAGTTTGAGGCCAGCCTGGTCTGCAGAGTGAGTTCCAGGACAGGCTCCAAAGCTACAGAGAAACCCTGTGTAGAAAAAAGAAAGAAAGAAAGAAAGAAAGAAAGAAAGAAAGAAAGAAAGAAAGGAAGGAAGGAAGGAAGGAAGGAAGGAAGAAAGAAAGAAAATGAGATATGCCAAGCATGGTAGTACATGCACACATGCGCGCGCGCGCACGCGCACACACACACACACACACACACACACACATTTTATTCCAGAACTCGGGGCAGGGATGGGGGAACAGATAGATCTCTGTAAGTTGGAAACCAGCTTGGTCTACATACAGTTCTCCACCAGCCAAACCTATGTAGTAAGACCTTGTCTCAATTTTAAAGGAAAAGAAGTTACATTTTACTCAACTCTTCACTACCCAAGTCACCTTTGCTCTTATTCACAGGCCTGAGAAGACTTTCTAGCACATCCTCTGAAGCAGTGGTGTCAAGCCACAGCTCAGCTTCTGGGGAACATTCGACAACCTCTGGAGACAGTTTTCAGGTATGGGGATGGGGCTGGTAGAAGCCAATGGCACTGGGAAGCTCCTATAGTGCACAGGACAGCTCTCCTACAACAAAGAATTCATTGATTTTTTCCAAGTCATCCTGCTAGCTATGATGAGAAGGTCATTGGCAGGTACTGTTAACTAACACAACACTAATACTTGGGGCAATTACTCGTTGGACCCAGATATCTGGGTTATAAGATGTCTTTGGCACAGGATGAATGGGCCACAGCCTGATGTGGACGGATTTCATCCTCTCACAACACATGAAATGGTCCATTTTTGCCAGGCTAAGTTTTAAATTGTTGAGCCTTTTAAAACTATAGCCAGGCATAATAACATGCCTTTAATCCCAGCACTAGGGACACAGAGGCAAGCAGATCTTTTGTTTGTTTGGTTGGTTGGTTTTGGGTTTGGTTTTGGTTTTTTGTTTGTTTGTTTTTCAAGACAGGATTTTGTGTAACAGTCCTGACTATCTTGGAACTTAATTTTTAAACCAGGCTGGCCTCAAACTCACAAAGATCTGCCTACCTCTGTCTCCCAAGTGCTGGGATTAAAGGTGTGTGCCACCACTGCTGAGAGGCAAGCAGGTCTACCTAATGAATTCTAGGCCAGCTAGGGCTATACAGTGAGACTCTGTAAAACAATTATGATAATATATGTGGTTATGCTCTCTTTTTTTGGCAGAGTTTGTCTGTGTAATAGTCCTGGCTGTCTTGGAGTTGGCTTTGTAGACCACCCTGGCCTTGGACTCACAGATATCCTGCCTCTGGGAAGCCTGCCTCTGCTTCCCACGTGCTGGTACTAAAGGCATGCACTGCTATGCCTGGCTGGCCATAGTCTTAATATTGTCCTTAGCAGCTTTTATCACTTCTTGGGGCCAGAAATGCACCTGACTACAATTTGCTTGTGATGTGTCTCAAATGTAAGTAAGCAACTGGTTGAGTTTGTATTCATTGTTTACTCAACTGCCTTTAGTGTAAACGTTTTGTGATAGACCAGTCTGTATACCAAGTAGCTTCCTGGGTAATTGTGCTTAGCACCAAATATTCTATAGGGAATAAGGAAATTTCTTTGAAAAACTAGGTTAAGTTAACTGTTACTACCATCCTGGCCTCTAGACTTCTCAGAATAGAGAAGATAGCCTGTTTCAGTTTAATTTAGATACACTTGACTTCTTTTCAAAGAATACTACAAAGCTTACTTTGTAACAAAACATGTTACATTTGTCTGTTACAGCGTTCAAATGTATTATGTTAACTCATAAATGCTACTGTTGAGTCATTATTACACAAACTGACAGCTCCTCCCCCAAGGAAAGGAGCGGGAAAGCTTGACTCTACTGTTTGCATGGCCTTCCAGTGAGTGGGTTTCAGTGGTGCAGATCTGGAGTTCACAAAATAATGTCCTGGGAACTGAATTTTATGGCTCTTGACCAAAAGAAGTGACTGAGAAAGTAAAAATCAGCTCAGAGTAAGAAAGTGCACATTTACCCAGCCATTCATTAGGCTGGAATGATACACAGATAAAGCCAACTGAACAGGTAACAGAAAATAACCATTCTCCCAAGGAATCGCTACAGCTAGAAAGTAACATAACAGCCAGCACCTTTGGGTGACTACTGCTCCCAGGCTGACTTAGAAACCTGTTTTTCTAAAGAACCTGTTGAAATTATATCTTTCAGAATAAATCCTATGGGGATGGGTCTGAAGAAATGGCTCAGTGGTTAAGAGAACTTGCTTTTATAAAGGACTCAAGTTCAGTTCCCATCACCCACATGGGGTGGCTCACAACCATCTATAACTCCAGTTCTAGGGGATACAAACCCCCTTCTGACCTCCGTGGGTACCTGCACATGCATGTCATACATAAACACAGACCACACAATGGGAATCATACCATATGCTGCCAAATGACGGAAAGAAGAGGATGATTGTGGAATTTAGGGGAGTATTGGGGTGCTGGTGAAATTTAAGTGAATCAGTTTTGTAATAGACTCAAAGCAAGGCTGAAAATAAAGGGCTCAGATTGGCTGTAAATTGCCCAATACAACTGTGGATTCCTTGAGCTCTACAAGGAATATATGTGAATTTTTAAATCAGAAACTCCAAATTAAAACCACCATGCCCAATTCTTTGTTTTCTACAGTTTTTTGAACAAGATGGAATGAGTAAAAATAGAAGAAAACTCAAAATTCTTAGAGAGAAACAATATTCCAGATGAAAATAGAAATTATAACTTGAGTTTTATAATTGCTTTGTTCAGTGATGGGATTGAGACAGGTTGTCATTATATATGCCTATATACTATTCACTGGGTATCCCAGGCTGGCCTTGCCTTTGTATTACTTCTCTTGCTTCCACTTCCCAAGTGCTGAGATTATAGATATGAACCCCCCATTCTTGTCTTTAAAACTTGAGTTTTAGTTGGACGGTGGTGGCACATGCCTTTAATCCCAGCACTCGGGAGGCAGAGGCAGGTGGATCTCTGTGAGTTCGAGGCCAGCCTGGTCTACAAGAGCTAGTTCCAGGACAGGCTCCAAAGCTACAGAAAAACCTTGTCTCGGAAAATCCTTATTGCAGCCTGCTAGGACTACACTCAGGGGTAGCCATGAGCATTTAGACCGAGGGCTTTTAAAGGCAAAAACCACATATTGTTATCTCACTGAGCTGCAGGGGAAGTTTGCACAAGTAAGCAGTTTTTCTGAAGCTAAGATAAGCTATTGGCTAGAGGGGGAAGTTTGCACAAGCAGACAGTTTAATAGAAACTAAGATAAGCTGTTAGCTGGAGGGAGAAGTTTGCACAAGCAGGTAGTTTAACAAAAGCTAAAATAAGCTGTTAGCTGGAGGGAAGGTTTCCATAGCAGGTAATTTAACACAAGCTAAATTAGCTGGGGCATTTTGACCTCAGGTTCCTAGAATAGGGTTGGATAATTTTCCATGGTATTCTACATAGAGATCAAATTCTAGTTAAACCTGAAATGGACTCAGCAAGAATACAAGATAGAGGAACTGTCTTTCCCTGTCACAAAATCAAATCCATTCTGTCATGGGGACTTCAAAATCCTGGTTCCATTTATTTCCCCAAATTATAAATCACACAGGACGTTGAAGCTTTGTTTACTAATGCTTCCTTTAGTGCCCTCTGTGGTTGAACTCAATTTAAGTCCCCATTTCCTTGCATTTGCTCATGCTGCCAACTCAGCTGTACTAACCCCCCCCTTTTTATTTAGTGCATATATGCTTGCTATGGTGTGCATGTGAAGTCAGAGAACAAAAATCTTGGGAGTCATTTCTCTTCCTCCATCATGTGTGTTGGGGGATCAAATTTAGGTCATCAGACTTGGCAGCAGGCACCTTTATCTACAAAGCTATCTTACCAGCCCATAGCAAACATTTTGTTGTTTGTTGCAAACATGCTCACAAAGTATCTCTTTAGTGAGGTGTTCCCTAGTCTCCACAAATGAATTTGATCCATGAGAGCCAAGGCACATTATTTTCTAAAGTGGCAGGAGCTTGAAGAGTTTACATAGGCTATCCAGTCTTTAAAATACTTTTTCTTTCTTTCTTTTCTTTTTTTTCTTTTCTTTTCTTTTTTTTTTTTTTTTTTTTTTTTTTTTTTTTTTTTTTTTTTTTTTTTTTTT
>PVIU01023936.1:0-26432 GCA_004026605.1 Ondatra zibethicus | reverse complement strand
GGAGGTTTGCAAAAAAGGTAGCCTCAGAGAACTGCAGCTCCAGGACCATTAAAAATAAATAAGCAGGTTAAATATGCTTCTTTTCCACTTCACAATTTTGCTTCTTTGTCAAAAATCTGCTATTTGTAGGCATATGAATTCATATCCAAGGTAACATTGATATCAGTTCCTTTTATTTGTTTTTAATCTGTTTACAATACTGTGGCTCTGCGGTGAACTTTTAAAGTCAGAGACTGTGGTGAATTCAGAAGTTCCTTGATTGTACAAGATTGTTTAAGATTAATTAGGTTATCCTGAGTTTCTATTTTTCTTATAAAGTTGAGCATTGCCCTTTCGAAGTCTGTAAAGAATTTTGCTGTAATTTTAATGAGCATTTGCATTGAATTTGTAGATTGATTTCAGTAAGATTTTCATTTTTCCTGTGTTGGTTCTACCTTTACAAGAGAATAGGAGATCTTTCCATTTTCTGATGTCTTAAATTTCTTTCTTCAAAGATTAAAGTTCTTATCATATAGGTTTTCCATTTGTATGGTCAGAGTTACTCCAAGATAGTTTATGGTATTTATGACTATTGTAAAGGATGATGTCTCTCAAATTATCATATGTGTAGAAGAGGTGCATTTTGGGTTGTTTTCAGATTCTGTCTATGACAAAGTAATTCTGCTGTGAACATAGTTAAGCACATGTCCTTACTACCATTTAGCATCTTTTGTATATAGGCCCAAAAGGGGTATCACTGAATTTTAAGGTAGATTATTGCCCAATTTTCTAAGAATTCACCATACTAGTATTCAAAGTAGCTGTGCCAGTTTGCACTTCCACCAGCAGTGGAGGAGTTTTTTTTTTTTCTTTACTCCACATTCTTTTATGCATAAGTTGTTAGCAGTATTTTAAATCTTGGTCATTCTTACAGGGATAAGATAAAATCTCAGAGTTTTGATTTGCATTTCTATAATGGTTAAGGATGTTATGTTTAAAAATTTTTAAGTGTCTTTCAGTCATTTTAAGTTCATCTGTTGAGAGTTTTTGGTTTATTGGATTATTTGTTTTTTTGATGACTAATTTCCTGAGTTCTTTGTATGTTTTTGGAGTGAATTAGTGATTAGTAAAGATAGTTTCCCATTCTATAAGCTGATATTATGTCTTGTGGATTATGTCTTTTGCTATACAGAAGCTTCGCAGTTTTACGAGATCTCATTTATAAATTGTTTCTCTCAATGTCTGTGCCACTGAGGCTGTGTTTGAGATGTATTAATGCATTCAAATGAACTTCTAACTTTTCTTCTATGAGGTTCAATATGGTTAGTTTTATGTTGAGGTCTTTGATTCATTTAAACTTAAATTTTGTGCATAGAGATAAATATGGATCTGTTTTCTTTTTTTCCACATGTTCATGTCTAATTAGGCCAGCATCATTAGTTAAATATGCTTTCCTTTCTCCATTTTCCTACCAGTTAGGTAGACTTGCAACTTAAGAGGATAGCTTACAAACTTTTAATTAGATATACAACAGTTAAAGCCTTAGTTATAATATTCCTATGGAAGATCTTGAGATACAAAGTAAAATTCTGAATGGGAGCAATGAGCCAATTTCCAATAGAGAGCTTATAGAAGCTACCAAACAGGTAATCAAGCAGTTAAAGTATAGATCAACAGGTTGAGTATATAATAATCAACAAATACAATATATTATTTATAATTCAGCTATGTCAAATGTGTATATTAAGTGCAAAACTTATTCTACAGCAGTTTTATAAAAAAAAAATAAAACCGGTTTTTATGACTGCATCTTCCCATTTTTGCCAGTTAAGATATTAAACTTTTAATTTAAAGCAGCAGCTTGTCTAATACAAAAGAGCAGGATAATATCTAGGAGATAGTTTAGCAAAAAAATTGAGTATGATGAATGTTTCTTATATTAAGCAATAGATTAATTAATAATTTTAAGATAATAATTCTTGGACAATAGTGTTTGCTCAATTCAAAGGCCAGGGTAATCCTTTCCCAGATGATCATTGCTGCAATTCTTAAAACTATATTTTGCTTATGTTTTAGCTAAAGTTTCTTTAAAGGATGTTATGCTAAATTTTACAAGTGGCTCTTCCAATGGAAGAACTACATATATGGTTAATAATAAAAAGGAATTGTGGAGTATTCTATGGCTCCTTAAAAACAACTTAAAAGAATAAAAGTTGCAGACAGATCTGCTGCAGACAGATCTGACATAATAGCACCAAGGTGACCTTTGCTAAGGCAAGATAAAAAAACCCTTGCAATGTATTATAAAAAGAACTAACCTATATTAATTTGGGGTCAAGGATGTGTTTGTTCTTTTTTCACAGAAAAAAAATAAAGCTAAATTCAATGACTACATATACAGTAAAGGAGTTGCAGACCTAATGACATCCTAGCTACAAATGCCCCATAGAAGAATTTAAGAAAAGAGTTGGAGGGAAATCCTTGATCCAGTCTTTCCTGCCCCCACAGAGAGGAGTACCTGATTGTAGTAACTGCTACAGCCACTATAAACTGCAGGGTGCCATGCTGCACTGAGGGACAGGTGCTGAGCTGCTTCCAGACTTGGGACACACACACAGACCCAGAGGCCCTGCTTAGATGAGCTGACCATGATGACCACAATTTTCTACAGTTTAATTCCTGTTTGCTTTGGAGCTTGTAGTATCTGGCCTCTTATTGGCCACGCCCACTCCCAGCTTCCAGCCTCTGACCCTAACTCTCTGCCCCTCTTCCTCTTCCGCTCTCACGGGAGCAGCAGCTGCTTCTCTTCCCTCTCCCCCCTTCCCTCTATCTCCCTGTCTCTCTCTGTCTCTCTCTATCTCTTTATCTTCTCTCTCCTTTTTTCCTCCATCACCCATCTAATAAATGTTTAACTCTGCATAGTGCGCCTACCCAGCTCTCTTTTGTCCATCCGTACCGCCGCACAGCCCATATGGGGACCCGGAGACTAGCCGCGTGGCCGCCCACCCGCCGCAGAGACCGCGTGGTCTGGGGACCTGCAGCAAGCTGCAGCAAGCTGCTGGGTCACCTTTTCTTTTAAAAAAACACAACAGAGCTGAAATGCAGACTAAATGTTTGACTGTTTTAATCTTTGGGACACAGAACTCATTTTGATTAAAATATTGGACCTGAGAACTAAGACCTAAGCTTTCCCCTCAGGGAAAGAAAGACTCGAAATAAGAAATGACTAAAACCCCTCTTCAGTTAAGAAGGGGTACAGTCTAAGGGTTTAACTGCTGTTCAGAGACTAAAACTGGTATTTAATAACAGCAGTGTCACTATACTTTCACCCATCAGAAAAGCTTTTCTTGTCTTTTGATTAATGTGGATTTAAAAAATTTGTGATATGTTCAATTGTCAATGTATTGTTATGATATTGATATGATGATATTTGTAATTGTATATAAGATATTTAAAAATTGGTATTAACCAATAATGCTAAAAATTATGGTACTGACCTAATAATGTTTGTGAAAGTTGGTGTTGACCAATAATGTTAAAATTTATGGTACTGACCTAATATTTGTAACTACATATAAGATGTTTAAAAAAAGTTGATGTTGACCAATAATTTTAAAAATTATGGTATTGACCTGATGATGGTTGTAACTGCTAAAAAAAAGTTTGACACACCCTATAAATGTTTGGGCTTAATACACATGCTAAAAATTTTAGATTTTAATACATTGTAAAAAATTTAAGAGGTGCTCTAAACTAGTTAAAAAAGCATTCTCAACTCAGATGATCCTCTTCTCCTTCAAGTAAGAGACTATAGTCTTTAAGAGCATAATTACTCAAAAAACATTATAATTTATCATAACAAAAAAGTATGGATCCAAGACACAGAGCCCAAAAGGTATCTCTCTCCATTAATCTTTTTTTTTTTTTCACAGAGATCAATAGTCAATGGCAGGTTTAAAGCTTCTTCTCCCCAAATGCCTATACAGAAGTTTGCATAAATAAAATGCCTGTTCAAAAGACAAAAAAATTGGGTAAATGGAAAAGTCTTTGCCCAAACCAGATATCATTTTCTGTCCTGTTGCAGAAGCACAGATTTTATTAAAATTAATAAGAGAGAATGGATTTTAGGTCCATATTTCTATATGGTGTGACAGCCAGGCTTTCAGGCCATAGTTAGTACCTGAGGTAGTCACATAACCTTCCAGACAGGCTGTTGTTACCCTAACAAAAGGTCAGGATGTTGTTTTGCTTCTTTCTCTGTAATTTGGAGGATGCCTGAATAGAGATGCTAATTAAAGCCTATGTGACAGCAAGCACAGGTAGATGTGGGCTTGACTAAAAGCCATTCACCTGGTTACCTAGGAAACAAAATGCTAATGAATTACCCCCTCAGTTTATATTTTGATATAGAAGGCTGTTTGGAGAATAAAGCAAATGAATTTTTCAGGATGTGAACTCAGGATTTCATGAGGGATCACTGAAAATTTCCCTCCTGATAAAAGTCATGCAAGTTGTGTCTTTATTCCTGCGCCTCCACACTGTTCCAGAAAAATAATTTAGTGTCCGGGCTGCCACCGGACCATGACTAATTTGTTTTGATAACATTTACATCTCTCCCACAACTCCTTCAGAGCCACCCCCACTTCGAACTTCACATCCTCTCCTTTTATAAAAGTCTATTGAGTCCAGTTTGTGTTGCCCAAACACTTGCGAGTATAGAGTAAACCCCCAGAGCATGGCTGACCTGACAAGGATCACATCCCTCATCAAAATAGATTCTTCCACACGCAATTGCTAATAGCTCCTCATCTAGGGATGGGACTATGTCCACTTTCATGATTCCCTAAATACTGAGATTTTATCTGTGTCTAGAGCTCTTATGAGTCTTGTGGATGCTGCCATAATTACTGTGGGTTTGTATGTGTGACTGCCATTTTGTGTCTGGAAAATACTGTTTCATTGTTGTCATACACCACGTATGGCTCTTACAATATTTTCACTCCTTCTTCTGCAATGTCCCTGAGACTTGTGTAGAGGAGATTCCTTATTTATGGCTGAGCAACTCCATACTCTTATTCTACACACACAGACTAATTATTGCTTAGAATTACTGAGAAATACTTTACTATATAATATTTTAATAGAATAATATTGTATATTCACACCTTCTAATATTCTAATAAAGTACTCACAATCCCTATGACAACATCCTCCTCCAAATATTTTGTAAGTGTAACACAAATGTAATTTATCACAGCCAACATTAAAATATTCGAAGAAGTGAAGAAAGCAATTCATGCCCCACATTTATACTAGGAATGCAAGAGACCAATGAGCACAGAATTTCTTAGAGAACAAGGAATATAAAAATGAGTACATTTAGGTTGACCATACTCCTTTGGATGGCCTTGTGCCCAGAATTTATGAACAGCACAAATTGAAGTTTATTGGTTACTAAATTAAAAAAGAATTTGGGGAGAGAAAGGGAGTAACTAAGGGGATGATTTAAGAGTGAATATGATTAAACTAATTGCATGATATTTTCAAAAAATTAGTAAATATACTAAAACATGGTAGGCCTATTTGGATTATAAAAAATCCAAGGTGTATATATACACACACACATATATATATATTCATTAGTTTGATAGTAAGTCCTGATCAAACTTGAAGATATGCCTCCAAAATTAGTAGAATAAAGAAAACAGAAGAATTTATACATTAGAAAATTTCATATTTTTAGAAACAATTTGTTCATTTTTATATTATGTGTATAATTTGTAAGCTACTACATTGGTGCTTGGAACTAAATCTAGATCCTGTGCAAGAGTAGCAGATGATCTTAAACACTGAGGTAAGCCCATTCATAAAGTGAATATTTTACACCACATAGACTATGCTTCTATATGTCAGTATTTTGGCTCTTCTGGTTGGATTTTATCATCATTACATAAACTAGAGTCAACCGAGATGAGGAAATCTCAGTTGAGGTCTGCTGAAGTCTCTGGGGTATTTTCTTGATTGTTTATTGATATAGGAAAGCCCAGACCACTATAGCAAAATTAGTTGAGCAAGCCAGGAAAGCAAGCCAGTAAACAACATTCCTCCATGGCCTCTGCTTTATTTCCTGACTATAGGTTCCTGTGCTGACTTCTCTGTGTTGGACTGTGACACACAACTTAACCAAATAAATTCTTTCCTCTCCACACAGTTTTTGGCCATGGTGTTTATCACAGCAACAGAAATCAAGCAGCACACTGACAGACGCTGGTTATAATTCATTTTTCCCCAAGTTAAAATAAGTTAGTGAGCGAAGGGATTGAAAATTGCTATAGTTTCTCCTAACACTACAAATAATTTTTATTCTAATTTTATGAGATAGTTAAAGGTCCCCCAAAGAGAAGAAACACAACAAATAAAAAAAGAAGGGAAACGAAGTTACAGTTTTCATGACACTAACACAGGCTTCTCTGTTGGGATCTATACAAGCTGTTGTATTGAGTTTCATCAGTTTAGTATGGTCGTGTAAGGGTAGGATTAAAGGAAAAAAAAATACCAGTGGTACAACAAATAGGTTAAACAAAGTTAATGGCTAGATGTACTCCCACCACATCCTACCTGATTTTACTCAAGGCATGACCATTTTGGTCAATCTCTCCTTGCAGCTGCAAGGCAGTCTGTTAGTAGTATAAGGCTGACCAGCAGGGAAATTACAAAGCACTCTAACAAATACAATGAGCTATTTCGTCAATTTTCCACTTTAGTCAGAAAAAAGTGCCTAAGAGGAATTGGCTACTGTGAGGAAATAAAAGTCAAGATGACAGGTGCCAAAATAAACACTTAAGTACTTTAGGACTGTACAGACACTCAGAGTGACTGTTATTACTGGATGGCAAGTTTCTGGTACAAGAGTAGTATAATAGTGCTCAATACCATTACACTAATCAGGCACACTTTGAAGATAACTGGTAAGGATTCAGACAATACTTTGCGTCTCATTTCAGTCAATCTAGTTGATTAGTTCAAAGAGTTCATCCCCTAAGAGTCCTACTAAGACTTCTCCAGTTGCTATGATAATGCAAATCTTTTTAGTACTGCACACAATTGTAGAAAGAGCACTTGATCTTACATATCACTGTGATGGACTCATTTTCAAGGGTCGAGCTAGAGTATGATAGATTCTTCATATTATGTATTATTTTAATCTGTTGCTATTTTTTTGACAGCATTCCTGAAATATATAGTTCTCTTTCGAAGGGACACTATTCTCAAAGACTACATAAACTAGTTGCTTCAAATCATCTGAGTTCCTTACACTTGAGCATTAATCTTTATCAGAGGGATACTATTCAAATACTTTATTCTGATTTTTCAGTCATCTTTTCTCTCTGTCAGTTGTCTCCATTGCTCCTCAGAAGCATTTTATTTTGACATTGTCGCACTTGTCTATTTATGCTTCTGTTGCCTATGATTGCTGGGTCATATCTATTTTGTGCCCTGGGCCAATTCTCTTGATCTTTCCCCAGCTGTATTCTTTCACAAATTTCAGAGCTAAAGAAATGTGACCCTAATTGGTCTAATTACTAATTATTAAATAAAAACCTAGAGTCAGGTGTTAGGGGGTGAAAGTTGAAAGATCAGAGAAACAGAGCAGCCAGCCATTAGAGTTCTTACCCCTATGAAATCTCAGAATGAAAAGGGGCTATGTTTCTGTCCATGCCCTGCTTTATCACTTCCTCTCTCTGCCCAGCCTTATCACTTCCTTTTTCCTGTCTGCAAAAACCTCCAGACATCTATGGCTAACTAGTTGCTAGTTCCACCCTCTGATCATCAGGTAAGCTTATTTGTCAGAACACAAACAAAATATCACAACAGGCTTGCATTTGTCTTAGTCCATCTAGCTAACTTCTATATATTGCATGATAAAGCATCTAGGTTCTTTCTACTGTGTGCAGATATAAATATCTCCCCAAACTATTTATAGACATCTATAATTTCTCTGTTTTGTGTTCTTGACACCTCTGTTGGAAATCAGTTGATGATAAATGCATGGATTTATTTCTGGATTCCATTCCATTGCTTTGTGAATATTTCTAAGGCAGTACCATGCTGTAGTAGAAATATATTATCATAACTGCTAACGACATGTTTTTACGGTGACATCTAGAAATCTGGGTTTGGGAAAAATTTAATTTTAGGTGCTGATATCTGGTTTTGTTTTTGTTGCATGGGTGATTTGTTCCTTTGTTTCTGTTGCCCTCTCTAGTTCTTAAGAGAATGTGATGACTAAGTATTGCCTGGTTGGAAAACCTTCTGGGATCCCGATAGGTGTGGTCATGGGGGGTTCCCAGTGAAATGTGTTTCTAGTTATTGGGGTCTAACACTTAGGAATAGGGAGGTCTGGGAAGGGAGAGGCTGAGCAGATGCACAGGTGGGAGGAAAGCAGGGTGTTCCACTAGGATCTGCTTAGTCCTTTGGGAAGGCAGAGAAGTGAGGAGAGGACACAACAGGCATTGGGCGCAAGGCTGAGGCTGAGATTGGGGGATTGGTATGGAGGAGAAGAAGGAGAGTGAAGATCTGAAGCTAGCCTCCTGCTTAGCTAAACTTGTTCTCTTGGAGGAAGCTGGCAGGTTGCCAGAAAATGCCTGCTGGGATATTGCAATGAATAAGGAGAGGAAGATTTGTGTGATCTACTGGAGAAGAGGGCAGAGAGGGCAGAGAGGAAAAGAGAACAGAGCAGGTGGTTTGTTACAGAGCTGGGGATGAGACTGGGAGTGGATAGGATTTGGAGCATAAGAGTACCTTTATTTTCTTGAAAACTTTAATATAACTGTCAAAATTGTGCCATAATAATAATAAGCAATAGTTATCATAACATGGGCTCTAAGTGTAGGCACATTTAAAGCCTATTATAGGTGACTCAACCCTCTAAATCTTATTTATCAATCAAAGAATTATTTTATTTATATATGCCTCAATATTCTTAGTATATTATGCTTGGTAATGGGTATCTGCCCAGGCTAAGTCTGTAAATTATGATTTTTTCATATTTGTTCGTGATTAGATTTCATTATTTATTCATTTTATGTTCAATACCTATTAGTGTTATGGCTTTTAGGCTAATTGTCTTTTCCTTTTATATTTCCATTTATTTATATGCTGTGACACTATCAGAATTGAGTGAGTGGCATATGTTCTAGACTATCTGCCTGTCTTCTACATAGTTTTTGTGATAGAAAGACTCATTTTCCTTCTTTAGTTTTTATTTTCCAGACACAGGTTGGGTCCTCAAAATAGAATTGCTTTAAATAATAATTTGTATATCCTAGCCTTCTCCATTACTCATAACCAAACAAGATATATAAGCATTGTGCTAATCTGTTTTACATATTTTAGTTCTCACAGTGTTGCAAATAAGGAAAATAGTTTTTACATTTCAGCATGCGTTTCTCACACTCAAGGAGAGTATGTGAGGGAGTGACTGTGTGGTATATATGTGTGTGTTGTTATAGGGTCTTGGTATACTCCAGGATGGCCTTCAAATCTAGATAATCTTCCTGATTTGGGCTTCATGGTTATAGGGTTATATTTATTTTGACAGTTGCTTTCCGAGTCTGTAGATGCCATGTTCATTTGCAACTTCCCTTTGGCAGCTTTTGTGTTCATTTTACAGTCGGCATATTATATATATATATATATATATATATATATATATATATATATATATATATATATATATATATATCCTGGTATTGTTTATAGTTTTCTTTTCCTCCTTAGTCTTTAGGTAAGATAAAGGACTGATTTAAAATGTTAGTTTAAGTTGTACAAGTATTCGCTCTGCCTAAGAAACAGAGGCAAAAACAATAGGATATTCTAGCACCCGGATAAAGAGAAATTAAAATACATTGAGAAAGCACATGCAAATAAAGTTCAATACTGGCAACAAAATATTTTCATTTGCATATTTATAAAAAGAAAAAAGAGACATAATTTTAAAAGGAAATAGAAAAAGGTAAACAGTGAGTCATGGAAGCTCTTGGTAAGGTAGAGCCAGGGAACTCTGGTTGAGAGGTAGGGTTTTCTAGAGTGATTTTTGCTACACATTTAAGGATAGTCTCAGCAAAAGAAAAAAATCAGTATCAATCTTGTTCAACCCTCCAAGACCATTGCTGTCTAGTTTATGTTGTACCTCTTTCAAATCCAGCTATTCTATCAAGTCAGATGTTCCAGGACAGAGGGAGACATGGTAAAACCAGTGAATTACATGAGGATGAGACTATAAACCAGATTCACCTTTTTATTTTTCACTATGAAGTAAGTTCCTCAGGCAAAAGCAATACCGAATAGAACGCTACGATACTGTATCCACTGTAGTTAATCTGCAACCAGGTCATTGACTGATCTTCCTGGAGAACAATGTCACACTGTTTCCACATTGACCAAAGGTCACAGAGTTGGAACTTACTTCTATTCTTTCAAGGTTATTGTGTATCTAACTCAAACAAAGTTCCCACCAAGATTTAAACCAGAGAGTTCTGTTCTCCCAAGATTATAGTCAACAGGCGTGGCTAATAGCCAGCCCTTGTATTTCAGGAATAGAGAAGCAGATATTTTTCTACCTCAAACAAAAGTCTAAGGATCTGACCAAAATTCCAGTTCCTTTAAGGAGAAAGCATTGGACTCCACCCAGGGAGTGGTTTGCCTACAAAATGTTTTGATCTAGGGTATGAGCGTGACTTGTTTTGTTCCTGCAACAGAATGTTTAACTGTTGATGTAGCCCATGAGCTTCAACTGCTCTGTTCATTTCCTTGTATCATGTCAATGCAGTTTATTTGTCTTACTCCTATGTTTTGCGGTCAGGGGTATTTTAAGGAGTTGGAAATTAAACACAGACGATTTAGGTATTTACTGGAACTCCCTCCCGATACTATTCTATATGTTTCTGCTTTATTATTTTTAAGCATGTCTTCATATTCTTTACTATATTTCTAAATCCCAGAGCTTCTACCACAGCAAGAGGTATTTTTGTAGAGAATGGTCCTCAACAGTGTTATATTGAGGCTCAATGTTGGTTTTTGCTGCTCGCATATTTGGTACTCAACAGCAGTTATAGCCAGGTCATCCACCATAAGAGGAAATTCACACATTTGAGTCCATCCATGACCACCATACTTGCTATCCTGGCCACTTCATTAGGGCTCATTGGGCAATGGCAGGGAAGCATAGCTCTCATCTCTCATCAAAGACGCTTCTTTTTGTAACAAATGGAGACCATTACAGAAAACTACAAACGGTCACAATGCAGAAATTTATTCTCTGTGGGTGGCCTGTCCCAATTAATACATAAACAACATGTAAAGCTCAGGGAACATAGCAGAACTGTGGGTGAGGAAAATCAACTATTAGCTGCTGAAAGAGAGCTTTCTTTCTCAGGAATGAGCCCCCTGATAGGTTATTCAACCTCAAGCAGTCAGTTCTATATACAAATACATATAAGCTATGCTAAATGAACTCAGCAGTCTGTATGTACATATGCTCAGTGGCTAAAATGTTTGAAGTATAAACATGACAACGTGATTCTGCATCCCAACATCCAGGTGAAGGCCAGATACAGTGGCATATGTCTGTAGACCCAGTATTGGAAGAGGAGGCAGATAGGTTCCCAGAGGTTCACTGATCAAGTAGTCGAGTTAAAACAGTGAGATTGAGGAATGCTATTAGACCATGGACCTGTTGATTGAAGAGCAGACTAGCTTCCCTGTGGGGCCTGTCCCTCCAGATAAGGAAATGGCAAGCCTCCTGCTTCTCTTTTCCCCACAGCCTAAAGATGCAGAAAGTAATTGTAAAGAGAAGTGCTTTTTAATCTTAGTTGATACCTGACTTGAAACTGGCTTTGAGCTATGACCAAGCTCCCCATACCTCAGGGACAGTTATCAAACAAGACACCCCCTACCTTATTCTCATTCTCTATCTCTTTATCTTACATGCCCTTTTCTCTCTTTCCTCTCCCTCCCATCAACCCTCCTTCTTTTCCTTCCCTTCTCTTCAGGTTTCTCTGCAATACTGTCCACAGCAGATATCTCCTTTACAATTTCACCTTAAGCTAACTTTCTTAATGTTTGTGTAATGCTCTCTCACCTCACAGCCCTGCCAAGATGCCTCTGGCATGCTGTTCCTCATGATGCTTTCCCCCCATGGCTTAATGATGTCCTCTGTGGTCGCATATCCCTCTTGTTACTAATAAATCTCATTTTCTAAGGGAACATTTTTGTGCCTCTCGTTTCTGAAGTCTAACAGCCACCTTTTAGAAGCAGAGAGTTATTAAGAAAGACATCTGATATTGATTTCTTGCCTCCACATACACGTGTGGGTGAATACACTACCCCCTTATAAGTTCATATGTTTATGAATGTGCTCACACACATGCACATTGAATAAATCTTCAAAAATATAAGTGGATGCAATATCTCCAGTGCATGTATCTATCCTCAGAGGTTAAAAGTGTGGGAAACACAAACTTTGATAGAAAAGGAATGCTGAAATAGTTATTCCAAAAACTGTTGATGATATCCTTGAAGCAATTGTTTTAATGTATAAAGAATATTCACTTATAGATTGAGCCACCTGACTAGGTCTCTCCAGGACTGGAAGTAAGGCAGTACTTTACTAAGAAAATTGTATATGTGCAGCAAGTGGTTCAAGCATGGCATTGAGTGGAAAAGGAGATGTAAAGAGTTGAGGTTCAGAAACTTTCCTATAGAAACCTTGTCTGCATGTGTATTTGGAACTAGAATTTGTGCTGTCTATATTGCCTAGTATTTTACATACTGAAAATTTATTTTTAAAGATGTCCAAGTCTGGTAGCGTCCATGTCATCCTTCATTAGCAAAATCAATTCTTTGCTGGTAGAGAAGACTGTAAGTCCAACTTCAAAGGACTTTCAAGGTAAAGGCCTAATTAAGCTGTTCAAGATAGAATCACAAAATCCATCAGGACTAAGTCATCAAAGTCAAAACTCAGGACAAATAAAAAAGTAATAAGAAATTAAATCATGACACCAGTCATGGCACCAAATGTCAATGAGCCTACTTGAACTTGCTCTTTTTATGACTTAGTTTTTTTCTTCTTTTTAAAATTGTTTTTATTGAGCTGTATGTTTTCTCCACTCCCCTCTCTTCCTTCTTATTCCCTTATGCGCTCTCCCATGATCCCTATGCTCCCAATTTACTCAGGAGATCTTGCCTTTTTTCTACTTCCCAAGTAGATTAGATCCATGTATGTCACTCGTAGTGTCCTCTTTGTTGTCTAGGTTCTCCGGGGTTGTGAACTGTAGGTTGGTTTTTCTTTGCTTTATTTCTAAAAGCCACTTATGAGTGAGTACATATTATATTTGTCTTTTTGTGTCTGGGTTACTTCACTCAATATGATGTTTTCTAGATCCATCCATTTGTCTGCAAATTTCAAGATGTCATTATATTTTCTCACTGTGTAGTACTCCATTGTCTACCACATTTTCTTTTTCCATTCTTTGGTTGAGGGGCATTTAGGTTGTTTCCACTTTCTGACTATTATGAATAATATTGCTATGGACATAGTTGAGCACATGTCCTTGTGGTAAGATGGAGCATCCTTTAGGTATATACCTCAAAGTGGCATTGCTGGATTTTGGGTAGGTTGTTTCCTAATTTTCTGAGAAATTACCATGCTGATTTCTGAACTGGCTGTACCAGTTTGCACTCCCAAGAGCAATAGAGGCATGTTCCCTTTATCCCATATCTTCTCCAGCATAAGCTGTCATCAGTGTTTTTTATCTTGGCCCTTTTGACAGGTGTAAGATGGAATCTCAGAGTTGTTTTGATGTGCATGTCTCACTGTTGAGAAAAGTCTATGTTCTTAAAACCTTTTAAAGTCCATATTCTGTAGGTCTTTGAAGTGTTGGAGATTATCTATTTAACCAAAATGTATCTCTGTATATCTAGAAAACCTAACATTACTTTAAGTTTGACTATTATAAATGATTATTTATTAATCTGTAATTTTAAATTATACATTACACTTTTAAATGAGCTGCATAAACATTAATACCTTGAACAATACACATATAATAAAATTGACCTTAAATTTATATCAATAAACCAAAGTCTATACCAATGTAAAGTATTCTTTTCTATATCACACCCCCTTTTAAGTGAAAACAAATATTTATAAACAATCATTTTGGGAATTTGGGAGCTAATTTCTCCAAACTGTTTCCTTGTGTTTGTTGGGCAAACTAATTTAGTGTTCATGTAGACCTTTCAGGGGGTCTTGTCCCATCAAGTCACATTAGCCTGGAAGGAATCCACAGGTTCCCATCCTCTGTGGAAACAAAGGCAGAACCTCTTTTCTAAAGTAGCATATACTTATACTCAAATTTTGAAGTCAAGCTATCTTTAAAATATATATGTGCTGGTTTAACCTACTAGCTCCCAGAATCGTGTCTCTCTGCAGTCAAAAAATTTAAAGAAAACACAATAATATATGTAATCCAGATTCTCTGTGTATATTCCATGTTTACGCACCTTAATTTTCTTTACTCCTTTAAACTATGACTGTTTGTACTCTTTTATATTACTTTTATTGTCTCTTTAAATACTTTTTTCTAGTTTTGAAAACTGTTTCTTTTTTTTATTAAAAAAACATTATTTTTATTTGTAAGTTTGACTTATAGCAAGCTAAACAAAAAAGTACCTCACTATGGCTAGAAACAAGTTCAAAACTATTTCTTTTTAGAACTGTCTATATTCTTTATATTTTTTTCTCCCAAGCATTTTTTAAATACACTGTGACTCATTCAGAGGTTTATTTCTGTCTGAATCTGTCTTTATTTTGTATTTGCAATCATTTTCTGACCAGGAGTGCCTTTTTTTTTTCTATTCTAAATGCTAAGCAGGCATGGCTAGGACCAACTCTGTGGCCCTGCCTGTTGGCTCTACTCTGTCCAACATGGCAGAGTTACGTTGACTGCTTCTGGGAACCATGCTCACCACCCCAGTTCCAGGAACACAGCTGCTCTGTGTTGCCATTAAGCAGTTAGTACGATGCTGCTCACAAACCCCTTTTACGTGCAGGACCTCCCAAAGGAGCCAGAGCCATTACTGCTACCAGCATAAGCCTGGAAGTCTTCCCTTAAGGAAGCTGAGCAGTTTTTGCTGCTAATACTGAGTCAGAAAACCTTATCTTAAAGGAGCCATACCTCTGCTAATGCCCATCAAAGAGAGCCTTTCTGAAAAAATATGGTTACTAGGAAGCTGTGCTTGGCTCCTGTTTTGTGCGTCTAGAAGCCCTCTTTTTTTCCTTTAGCTTTTTTTTTTTAAATGTTATATGGACCCATGCCCCAGATGGTGGGCACCATTTTGTAAACAGAGTCTGTCGTTTATTTCCCAGGAGCCCAGACCCTAATAATCTATATTAATTCCAATACTGTTTGGCTAATTGTTCATGCATGTTTCTAGCTAGCTCTTACCACTTAAACTAACCCATTTCTATTATTATTCTGTGTATCACCACGAGGCTGTGGCTTACCAGATAAAGTTCTGGCATCTGTCTCCTTCAGCAGCTACATGGTGTTTCTCTGACTCTACCTACTCCCTGTCTATCTTCCATCCTGGTTATATTCTGCCCTGCTATAGGCCAAAGCAGGTTTATTCATTAGTCAATGAAAGCAACACATATACAGAAGGACATCCCATATCAATGAATGCTCATATTTAGTTAGCTTTCTTTTTTTTTTTTAATGCAGACTGGAACCACAGTTCATGCCATGATGCTGCTCACATTGGAGTGTATCTTCCTACTTTAACTTCTGCTATAAAATCCTTAAGAACATATCCAGGTGTTCATCTATTTGGTGATTTTTGTTTATTTGTTTTTGAACTTTTTTGTGACAGGATTTCTCTTCAAAATCCTGGCCACTCTGGAACTTGCTCTGTAGATCAGGCTGGTCTCAAATTCAGTGATTCACCTGCCTCAGTCTCTCTAGTGCTGGAATTCAAGCTGTGTGCCATCACCCTTGGTACTGTAAAGTTGACAGTCAATATTAACCACAGAAGAACAATTAGTAAAAAAGAGGCCATGGGTTTAAAAGAGCAAAGAGCGATATATGAGGTGATTGAAAGGTAGGAAAGGGAAAAGTGAAAAGATGTGATTATATTGTAATCTCAAAAAATGAAAGAAGTATTATTATTTGAAATGGGGTTTCTCTGTGTAGCTTTGGTTCCTATCCTGAAAAATAGAAATATTTTTTTTTTAAATTTCAAGTATTTTTAAAAAGTTTAAAAATCAAATCAATATTCCTTAAATTCTAACAAGTTAGTGGTAGAGGATATAATTCTCATTAGCCCTGGAATATCAAAGGCAGAAATTTCAGACTTCACACAGATTCTACCCAAGTGTAGTATTTTTATTTCTTTATTACCAGCCATATTAACTCTTTTTGCATGCATGATTATAGCACAATATTTACCCAGTTCCCAATGGCTTATGGCTTTGCTTCATCCTGGGTGGATTTGCTGGATTTATAGATGTTCCTCCCTTGGATAGACTGCATTTCCATAGCTGTTTTTGACAGAACAATGTCCAATAGTGTGGTATTTTTATCTCATGAAACATATACCGTTAGCAAAGAACATTAGGATTTACATGATGAAGGCAATAGAATCTGAAGAAAAACCACACACATAAGAAGCATCAGTTTCTGGTCCCCAGTTCTGTGTAGACATGAAAACTGATCATAACTCTTTGTTTTCTTTTCTTTTTTTTTTGACTCATACTCAGAATCTCAGTAAGTAACAATGAAATGATTTTTTTCTTTTGTGTTTATTCTCACCATAACAGTCTCCATAAGGACTTGTCTTCAGAGCAATTGTTATCTGGTTAGTTTGTGGGAAGAATCTGCATAATCAAGACACAAAGTGAATTGAGGCTTCATGTGAACTTAAAATGCCACCAGAAAGTTAGACTCTATGAGATGTTATTAACCATTGTAGGGTGTTTTAAAAACATCTGATACCAGTTATAGACTGATGGAAGAGCATCAGTTATTCTGCTTTCTCTAAAAGTTCATTTACGTGACTCTGAGACTTTTAGGTATTGCAACACCCTTCAAGATGCTTGCTTCAGCTGGTTGTTTTCTAGAATTATGGTGACTGAGGGACCACAGGGATAGAGGCATGTGGCTGTCAGACTGGTTATAAAGAGGAGTCTGTTTTGTGGCAGAGTAAAGTTTATCACTTTTATGGCAATGCCTACAAACTGCAAGATAACAAAAATCATAAAAGATAGAACTTCCAATTTCCAGGAGGATCTATATATGTTTTTCTTTGGGTTCATCTTGCTATTTTGCTTCTCTAGGCTTGAGAGCTATATGCTTAATGTTCTTTGTTTATGGCTAGGGTCCACTAATGAGTGAGTACATACCATAATCATCTCTCTGGGTTTGGGATATCTCACTAAGGATAGTGTTTTCTATTTCCATCCATTTGCATGCAAATTTAAGGATGTCATTGCTTTTCACCACTGAGTAGTATTCTAATGTGTATATATTCCACACTTTCTTGATCCATTCTTCCATTGAGGGGCACCTAGGTTGTTTCCAGATTCTGGCTATTACAAATAATGCTGCTATGAACATAGTTGTACAAATGCTTTTGTAGTATGATTGGGCATCTCTGGGTATATTCCCAAGAGTGGTATCGCTGGATCCTGAGGTAGGTTGATTCCCAATTTCCTGAGAAACTGCCACACTAATTTCCAAAGTGGTTGCACAAGTTTGCACTCCCACCAGCAATGGATGAGAGTTCCCCTTACTCCACATCCTCTCCAGCATAGGCTATCATTGGTGTTTTTGGAAAACAAGATCGCCGGGCAAAAGGTGAAGGCACGGGAATGGGGATGGGGTGTAGGTAGGGGTGGGGGTGGGGAGAAAGGGAGAGAGGGGGGAGAAGGGAGAAGGGTTGGACTGGGGAGAGTTTGGGGGGTGAGAGGGTGGAGATGGAGGAAGGGTGGATATTGGAGAAGGGAATAAGATATCTACATTAATTGAGTCATTTTAGAATTGGCAAGAGTCTTGGCTCTAGAGAGGATCACAGGTGTCCACAGGGATGTCCCCAGCTAGGTACTTGGGTAGCAGAGGAGAAAGTGCCTGATCTAGCCTTGTCCCATAATCACATTGATGAATATCTTGGTCATCACCATAGAAATTTTGTCCGATGGATGGAGATAGACACAGAGACCCACATTCACATCAGAGCAATGGACTGAGCTCCCAAGGTCCAGTCGAAGAGCAGAAGGTGGGAGAAGATGAACAAGGAAATAGGGACCGGGAAAGGCTGGTCCACCAACCATGACAGTGTTCCTGATCTAATGGGAGCTCACCAAATCCAGCTGGACCAGGACTGAATGAGCATATGATCAAACCGGAATCTCTGAATGTGGCTGTCAATGGGGGCTGACTGAGAAGCCAATGATAATGGCACTAGGACCTATCTCTTCTGCATGTATTAGCTTTTTGGGAATCTAGTCTATATGGATGCACACCTTCCTAGGCTGGGATGGAGCGGAGAGGGCCTTGGGCTTCCCACAGGGCAGGGTATCCTGCCCCCTCTTAAGGAAGCAGGGGGAGGGAGGAGGGTTAGTGGGGGAGTCGGAGGGGACTGGGAGAATGGGAGGAAGTGTAAATTTTTTGAATGAAAACTAAAAGAATAATAAAAAAAAGATATTAGAACTTTTGTGGTTTTCACATGAACTTCTGTTTTGAGGTTTCCTGAGACATCTGACTGTATCTGCCGGTTGTGTCTCCAGAGGAAAATGATTAGCAGGAAACAGGTAATCAGGGCTGCCAAGAGAAGAAAAGAATTCCCAGATTGGTTAAATTTTGATTAATAATGAAGTAATTTCCATTGGTGAATCCAAGATGTGTTTCCTTGGTGCAATTTTATGTCATGAACCACCTTTGTCATTTGTGGAAAAGACAGTAAGCAAGCTTCCCAACAAAAAGATAATAACTGCACTTAATCTCCTTTTCAGTTAGAGAAATAGAGAGTAAGAAACATTTGTTATCATTAGAAAGTAGAGGATGTTGAGGTTGGGAGCAAACAAGACACTTAAGTGATTGATAAGTACCCAGATGTAAGTAATATTTTCAGTTAGGTTACCAGAAGTAAACATATATGGAACAAGTAATTGTACATACCCCTGTAAAATTATTATCCACATGACACCAATTCTGGAAATCATGAAGTCAGTGAGAATAAAGGTAATCTTAGAGAACTTCTTGTTCCTGACACAGTCCATGTTGTTTACAAGTGCATTGACTGCATTCCCTATCCCAGCATTGCCTCAGCAGTGACAATAACAAGGAAGATGCCTTCTGCTACACTCAGCATCTCTACAGATCCCTAAGGCTACTTCTGTTACATGTTACATCTATTGCAGATTATCTCTCTGTCTGTCTGTCTGTCTGTCAGTCCGTCCATCCAGCAATCCATCCATCCATCTATCTATCTATCATCTATCTAATCTATCTATCATCTATCATATAACCTATCTATCTATCTATCTATCTATCTATCTATCTATCTATCTATCTATCTATCTATCATCTATCTAATCTATCGATCATCTATCTAACCTATCTATCTATCTATCTATCTATCTATCTATCTATCTATCTATATCTATCTAATCTATCTATCATCTATCTAATCTATCTATCTATCTATCTATCATCTATCTAATCTATCGATCATCTATCTTATCTATCTATCTATCTATCTATCTATCATCTATCTAATCTATTGATCATCTATCTATCTATCTATCTATCATCTAATATTCTATCTATCTATCTATCTATCTATCTATCTATCTATCTATCATCTATCATCTATCTAATCTATCATCTATCTATCTATCTATCTATCTATCTATTATCTATCTAATCTATCATCTATCTACCTATCTATCTATCTATCTATCAATCATCTATCTATCCTCTATCTAATCTATCACCTATCTATCTAACTATCTGTTGCTTGATGGAGGAGTTATGTCATATCATTTATCTACATATAAAGCCTATTGTCATGTGATAGAATCTGAACTATCTTTGTCTCTATCTCCATTCATCACTGGACCAAGGTTCTATGGTGATATTCAAGATAGTCATCACTCTGACTACAGTACAAGGCCAGTTCAGGCAACCTCTCTTCCACTGCCCAGGGTCCTAGCTGGGGTCATCCCCGTGGACTCCTGGGACCCCCTCCAGAGCCAAGCCTCTTGCAAACCCCAAAATGTCTCCCTCAATTAAGATATCTCCTTCCCTGCTCCTATATCCATCCTTCTTCCATCTCAACCATCCCACTCCCCCAAGCTCTCACCAACCCTCCCCTTCTCCCCTCTCTTTCCCCTTCTCCCATTTCAACCACTCCACCCACCCCCCATGCTCCCACCTTTTGCCTGGCAATCTTGTCTGCTTCCAATTTCCAGTGTGCCTGAGCTAATGGGAGCATACCAACTCCAGCTGGACTAGGACTGAACAAGCAAGGGATCAAACTGGACCCTCTGAATGTGGCTGACAATTGGGGCAGACTGAGGGGCCCATGATAATGGCACTGGGATTTGTCTCTACTGCATGTACTGGCTTTTTGGGATCCGATTCTATTTGTATGCATACCTTCCTAAGCCTGGATGTAGGAGGAAGGGCCTTACCTTCTTAAACCTGGATGTAGGAGGAAGGGCCTTACCTTCCTAAGCCTGGATGTAGGGGGAAGGACCTTGGACTTCCCACATTTGTCCTCTCTTAGGACTGGAGGGGGGAGGGTGTGTTGGGGAACAGGAGGGAAGTGGGAGGAGGGGAGGAAGTGGAAACTTTAACTTGCATTATTTATAAACTAATAATAAAAAACCAAATTAATCAATAAAAATTGTCAATTTTATTAATAACTTTGAAAAAAAAAGAACTATCTTTGTGGTGCTTCTTCCATTGTGCTCAAAGACTTAACTTGTTTCTGGGATGTGTGCTAATATCCACTTTCATGTTGTTCATAAGCAAATTTGAGTTTCTGTTTCATGGACTTTAGCTGTTCTTTTGATACTATTTACATTTAACAATCAATTATGTATCCCTCTTTGTTGTAGGAGGCTGCTTGTTCTGTTGCCGGCTGCCCAGCCCTGAAATAATCACACAGAAACCATATGTTTTCAATACTGTTTCATCAATAGCTGAAGTGTATTTCTGACTAACTCATATCTTAAATTAGCCCATCTCCATTATTTTATATTTTACCATGAGGTTCCTGGCCTACCAGCAAGGTTCTGCCTGGCAGCTTGTGTCTGTCTCCAGCAGCAGCTCCATGGCTTCTCCCTGACTCCTCTTTTTCCCAGTATTCAATTCAGTCTTCCCCACCTACTTCTGTTCTGCCCTCTCAGGCCAAGCCAGTTTCTTTATTAAACAATGGTATTCACAGTATACAGAAGGGAATCCCACATCACATCTTCCTTTCTGTTTAAATAAAAAGGAAAGTTTTAACTTTAACACAGAAAAATTACATAAAATAAAACAGGTATCAAGCACGAATTACAGTTATAATATTTATTTCTACTTTATCTTTTATCATATCTAAGGAAACTATAACTATAAATATTTATTATTCAACTCCATCAAAGACTCCAGAAAGATATAATATTACCTAATAAAACAGGAAATATATTGTAAGCAACTTCCAAAACTCTAGAATTGACAGAGATATCTCACTGCCTGGATAGTCACCCAAAGTTCTATATCTTTGGAGCATCCATCTTCAGCCTACAGGCCCATAATATCCCAGACTTTTCTACGAAGCAGGAAATTTCAAAGACAGTTCCACCTATTGGCAGCTTGTTAGTCACTTTCTTCTGTGTCCTGTAGAATGTCTGCAGACTCTTTCATAAAGCAGGAACCCTGAAGGACAGTCTTACGTTTAGGCAAGTTCAGCAGTCATTTGTCTATGGGTCTTGCATGTCCATTTTCACAGCGTAACATTAAGCAGTCCAGTCAAAAGCAGTTTCTTGCTCAAATGGCTAGCAAACTCCTTAAGGAGACTCTTCAATGCCTATCTTCTTTTTGACATAGATTGGTACTGCCAGGAGATGTGTCTCATTGTCATTATAGGTCCTAAATTCTTAAAACACTTTAACTGCCATATTCTGAAGGTCTCTGAAAGATTTGAAGATTACCTATCTAACTGAAATATATATCTGTGCATCTAGAAAACACAACCAACATGACTAGAATCTTGACTATTAAATATTATCTATTAACATGTATTTTTTAATTATCCATTATATTTTTAAATGAGCTGAACAAACACAATACCTTAATCAAGAGTAGAAATATACATATAACAAAATTGATCTTAAATTTGTATCAGTCAGCCAAGATCCATACCAATGCAAATCTCTATAGCATATTCCCCTTTAAACAAACATTTATAAACAATATTTGGGAATATGGGTATAGTTCTCTTCAAATTCCTTCCTGCCTTTTTTTGGGCAAGGTAATTTTGGGGGTGTTTACAGTGACCTTTCAGGGGATCTTGGTCTATCAAACCACATTAATCTGGAAGGATTCCCCAGGTTCTCATCCTCTGTGAAAACAAAAGAACCTTTTTTCCAAAGCAACATATCCTTAGATCCATAGTTTGAAATCCTGATACCTCTAAGATATATATCTTCATTTAGCTTAGCAGCCTATACAATGAAATGTCTCTCTGTACTTAGCTCCTTCACAGGCAAAAAAAAAATTAAAGAAAACACAATAATATACACAATCCAGACTCTCTGTATTTTTTATCTTTATGTGGCTTATTTTTCTTAATCTATTATTTTTCTACGAGTTTAATATTTATTTGACTAACTTTACCCCTTTAATTTATGACTGTCTGTACTCTTTTATATTACATTTACTGTTTCTTTACTATTTTTTTCTCTCCCAAGCCTATATACATATTTTAAACACACTGTGTCTCATTTAGAGGTCTTTTATGTCTAAATCCATCCTTATGGCATATTTGTAATCTTTTTCTGACAAGGACTACTTTCTAAAATGCTAAGCACTTCTTAAGAACCTAAGCTGTGGCATTACTAAGGGAAATATGGCCCTGCCTGCTTGCTCTGCCCAGCCCAACATGGTGGAAGTTGGTTGAATGCCTGAGACTACCAGGTGGGAGCCATCCTCACCACCTCAACTCTGATACCAGTTGGCCCATGTGGCCACCAAGTAACTTGCAGCATGTGGCCAACAAGCCCCATTTAAGTGCTTGTCCTCCTGAAAGAATCTGAAGTCACCAGAAACCCTGTGGCTTTTTTTTTTCTGCTATCACTGCCACCAGCCAAAAAAAAGTGGCTAAACTTTGTTTTTCTTCTGGGTAAACTGGGTGGAGGGCATTAGGAGACAGAATGGGGGGTGAGAACATGAGGTAGCTTGAAGGTCAAGTTGGGGAAGGAATTGAGAAGATGAGCAATGAAAGAGATAACTCCATAGAGGGAGCCGTTATGGGGCTAGGGGAAACTGATGCTAGGGAAATCCCCAGAAACCTACCAGGATGGCCCCTGTAATAATACTGAGCAAGAGTGGAGAGGGTACCTGAACTGATCATCCCCTGTAATCATATTGGTGACTACCATATCTGTCATCATAGAATCTTAATCTAATAACTGATGGAAGCAGAGGCAGGCTGAACTAGGGGAGTACAGTTCAAGAGATGGAAGAGGAATTATAGGAGCAACGAGGGTCAAGATCATGAAGGGGAAACCCACACAGAACTGAATTTTTGGGAGCTCATGGATACTAGACTGAAAGCTGGGGAGCATGTATGGGACCAAACTAGAACATCTGCATGCAGGTGACAGTTTTGTAGCCTGGTCTGCTTGTGGAATCTCTGACAGTGGGACCACTATCTATCTCTGGTACATGAGCAGGCTTTTTCAAGCCCATTCCGTAGGGTGAGATGCCCTGCTCAGCCTTGTTGCAGAAGGGAGGGGGTTGGCCCTGATTCAACTGAATGTGCCAGACCTTGTTGAATCCCCATTGAAGACCTTACTCTTTCTGAGGAGTGGATGGGGCTTGGTTGGGCAGAGGTGGGGCAAGTGGGAAGAGGGGAAGGAGGCAGAAGTGTGGTCAGTCTATAAAATGAATAAAAAAAGGAATAAAGTTTCCTTGTTCTGGGAAAAAAAGTCAAATATGGAGCAAATGTCAGAAACGTTGGTCAGACAACAGAAACCAGTACTCCCCTGACTCTTCTTCATTATGAAACTATTGTTGTTAACTAGGTTTTGTGCTACACACCTGCAGTTGAAGCTCTTTGGCAGGCTGAAATCACTTGAACCCAGGGGTTTGAGACCTGGATAATATAGGGAAAGAACTTCAGAAACTGGGAAGAATCCAAACTCCAAAAGTAAAGCAGAAACAAGAGACGAAAAAATATCAGAAATTTACACCACTTACAATCACAGTTAAAATATATAATAATATGTAGGAGGAAGAAATGAAGGTAACCACTGACTCCAAAATTGATTCGAGTAAAATATTAGCTCACTATAAAACTGAGAGCTTTCACAAATACCCTACAGAGCAGCTATGGTTGTTTACATATTGAGTTCTGTGGCCTTTGTGCATGAACATTGTGAGGATGAATTTTGATCAGTCCATTCATTTGTCATGTTTCTGTTTGATAACATTAATTCTTTCATTCATTTGAGAACTATTTCTTGAGTGCTTCAGAATACTTGATTCAAGTATCTGAGGTAAGAGACTGGTTCATAGATCCATAATGCCTTCTTGGCCCAAGGGTTTGGGTTCTGATGAGGGGACAGGAAACCCCAGGAAAATAGATAGACGATTCTAAAATTAAAAGTGACATTTAGTGAGTGTTTAATATGTTAAACACTTCTTATTCATCCTCTCAACTCATCTTCAAAATCTGCCTTTAATATAGCCACTACTACTACTACTACTATTATTATCATTAATGCACAAGTATGTATGCATTTGAGAAAGGGTCTTCCTATGTATATCAGGCTAGACTTGAATTTATGACCCTTCCACCCTACCCTCTGAATCCTGGTGGTTATGGTTATGCATCACCCACAGCCATATCTTCAGTTTTAATTGAGCAAATGACCATTTAGAGAAAAGAAAGACTTCTCTTTGTATTGGCCTGAATGATGGGCATAGATTGCTGGATCTCACAGTGAAATACAATCAGGCATAAGCACACTGTATATAAGTGTCATTAGGATACAAAGAATATTTTAAAAATAATTTCTGGAATAACTAGATACCCACATGGAAATGAACAGAATGGGCCCCTTTTTCAAATGTTATGAAAACCTTAAATTAATGGAGGTCACAGCCACACAGATAAGAACTGAAGCATTAAAATGTTAAAGAAAATCTAATAATAAATCTTCCAGAAATAGAATTTGACAAACATTCTTCAATACAACTTGAAAAGCATATGCAATAATAAAAAAACAGAAAATTTAAATTTCTTTTGAGAAGAAAACTTGTAAAAATGATATGTGTCTTGAAAGGTCACACAGAAATTATAACATTAACATGACTTGTCTCCTTTATATGAATTTGACTTTGAAAACATTAAACTCTTGGAAAAACGAGGTAAGGATCTGAGTAGAGAATTCTCAACAGAAGAAGTTCGAATGGCCAGGTCATGTTCAACTTCCTTAGCGATCAGGGAAATGCGAATCAAAACAACTTTGAGATACCATCTTACACCTGTCAGAATGGCTAAAATCAAAAACACCAATGATAGCCTATGCTGGAGAGGATGTGGAGTAAGGGGAGCTCTCATCCATTGCTGGTGGGAATGCAAACTTGTGCAACCACTTTGGAAATCAGTGTGGCGGTTTCTCAGGAAATTGGGAATCAACCTACCTCAGGATCCAGCAATACCACTCTTGGGAATACACCCAAGAGGAGTCCAATCATACTACAAAAGCATTTGTGCAACTATGTTCATAGCAGCATTGTTTGTAATAGCCAGAACCTGGAAACAACCTAGGTGCCCCTCAATGGAAGAATGGATCAAGAAAGTGTGGAATATATACACATTAGAATACTACTCAGCGATAAAAAACAATGACATCTTGAATTTTGCATGCAAATGGATGGAAATAGAAAACGCTATCCTGAGTGAGGTAACCCAAACCCAGAAAGATGATTATGGTATGTACTCACTCATTAGTGGACCCTAGCCATAAAACAAAGGACACTAAGCTCTTAGCTCACAAGCCCAGAGAAGCCGAATAGCAACGTGAACCCAAAGAAAGCATACACAGATCCTCCTGGAAGTTGGAAGCAAACATGATCATCAGGCAAAAGTTGGAAGCCCGGGGGTGGGGATAGAGGTGG